>JAQFXU010002125.1:0-22750 GCA_034693705.1 Spatulosminthurus flaviceps
GGATTCACATGTCAGCTATCTTCAGTACTCATTACCTGCCGTGTCTAACACGCATTTTAGGTGTTTGTATTGTGAATGCATTTTTCTTTGACAATAAATTATTATTATTATTATTACATATACTCTTACATCTTTAGAAGTTAAATAAATTAAATTACATGCGTAACTTTCAGCATAAATCTAAAAAATTATTTTCAAATAATCACATTGCGCATATCTGATATTACTTAAAGTTATGTTGTAAACTTTTATAGGCACCAGTAATATTTGGCAACAACATTTCTATAACCGCAATTTTAACAAGCACAAAAAATGAGCAGGAATTATCTATAATGCTGACCGATCACTATGAGATTCAATAAATCTTTATATGAAAATTTATTTAACCCAGGTAAAATTAAATTAAATTCCATTTAATCACCATATCGTTTATTCTTACTCATTAAAAATAGCAAAAACATAGCCCTGCCAGAACTTCATGCTCCTTCCAGTCCTTCCTCGGATGAGAGATAGAATTTGTTCGCTGTGCCCCAAAGAATTTTCCCTGTACAGCGCTAGTAATAACACACACTGCAACCCTCAAAGTTGCAGTCATTGCACTTTCTCACAGAAAAGCAGAAGCAGAGTCCTCCCGTCAAGGCAGCAGAGGCTTAATATGTATCACCATAGTTTTAAAAGAATCCCATAGCTATACAGCTCAAACTCATATAGACTGCAGGAAAAAAGCTTAGATTTCCCAGCTGATTTCAAAGTTACGCGGGCTTTCTCAAACGGACACCACAATCTCAGGCTACAATCTCGCATCGCAACAAGTTGACCTTAAAATATAAAATAAACATGACCTCTACAATCTCTCTGACCCCACTCACCCTTACCTCCAAATAGTAATGATTGAAATGATAAAGGAAAATTATTTTTACAGATCTTAAAATATGGGTGGAAAACATCTGTTAAAGCCAAGCTTGAGAGAGCCGCCATTGGTGACCGTAGAGAGGAGCAAGTTTCACAATTTTTTTGGCTGTTTACTTCCTTGACAAATTTTCCATAATTCAATTGTTTTCGTGAGTGTTGAAATTAGAAAAAGACATCTTGAGACTATTTGGCACTAATTGGATTCAGTCAAGGTAAGTCAAAGTTTTTGGGTTAATTGATACGAGGTATTATTTTGTTGAGGGATTTCCCTCCATTTGACTCTCAGTTTGTTGGGAAGGACCGTGTAGTGGCAGTAGATGGTGGCGTGTGGCGTGGAGGCATTGCACTCTTCCTCTTGTCTACAAAAATATTATGGGTTCCAGAGAATCCATCCTCATGGCATGTACATAATAAATTGAGATTTTCTCCCTAACAACAGCATCCAAGGAATTATTTCTTGTGTCTGATGTTTTTACTCGAATTTTATATTTACACAAATACTCTTGTTATTTTTATCTTTAAAATAAGAATGTAAAGGTTCGAATGACAATACATAACAACTTTGAATTCCTTTCCTGTATACAAATATTCAGGAGGTTATGTGTATTTCCTTTTGGTTTTTCTTATTTTCCCTTCAAAGAAGCTGTAAAAATAATAGATGATGATGTGGGATGGGACGCTAGACTTATCCTAGACGACGTCGGAAAATTCATTTTTGTCAGTCATGAAGGAATCCCTTGAAGAGGTTTCTAGTAACAAAAAACAGCTATGATATTTTGAATTCTTCACATATGCTTATACGTATATTGCATAAAAAGGCCAATGATTTTTGTGAATAATAATCTAGATTGAAAATTCGGAAGGGTTTATTTGAGCTGCATTCATTGGTTGAAATATCGTTAATTAGTGTGAATAATGTAATTATTTATGAAGTTTTAAGTAGGTGGGTAAATTCACACATGAGCTGTAATTAATTGGTATTAGGCCTGTCGTCGTCCGAATCGGGGTCATTTGTATTTTAGCAAGCATTATTTTTTGAAGAGTCAATCATTGAATAATTAATAAACTTGTTAGCCATTTCTGGTTGAGTGACTGACTGAGACAATCCTATTAAAGTTCATGGGTCTGGCCTGGCGCTTGATGGTTTTACTGAATACATGTCACTTTTGGCTACCTGGACCATGGATTTTGTACATACCTGTGTGGTTATTTCTACTACTGTGATACTGTAGCTTCAATTAACAGTCTCTATATTAATTTACGTGATAAGTTTCTGTAATGGTTGCGAGATAGTTTGATATGGTTGTTGGGAAACGGATGTTATGTAGATGGTCGACGTAGTAGTTGGTAGTTTGTAAGTAATTTTTAAGGCTAATGTCTCTGTTAGGAGGACGTCCTCCTCCTCCTGGAAAATGCGATTCTGCTACTTAAGTCTGTCTGAGCTGGAATTGTTTTTGCTGACCATGTTGAACATGGAGAAAGGTTGGAGGAGGAGGTAGCTCATTTTATATGGACGTAAATGGGGGGCTGGAAACTAATTAAAGTTAGGTGGGCATTGGGTTTTGTACGTATAGATTGTGACCTAGTGGGAGCAGTTTGGGGAATATATTTATTTTCCTGCTTCCTTTGAACCAAATATATCTATATTAAAGGGAACAAAAGGAGAACATGGGATTGACTGAATAAATCCTCGGAAATAATTTGTGGATGGGCAGCTAAATATTGAAAAGGAAGGAATTTCATCGCCAAATGCATTATATTTAGAGAAATACCGGAGTTGAAAAATGCATATTTTAAGAGGCAGCTTCCCAAAAACCCACACTTGGAAGTCTGGAACCGAAGCATTTAATTATATGCATAGTATCATATGGGCAGTGTAATTGCAAATGTTTTGTCAAGTGGAGGAAATGGTTGGAAAAACCCTGCAAACGAACATAATAGCATGTGCTCTTTCTCTCTCTCTCTCTCTCTCACTCTCTTCATCCGTAATTTACAGCCTGAATACATGGACTACAACAGCTGTGTAGTTTTTTACTACTGTTGCACAAAATGTAAGTGTGTCCCGGAGTCATACTTATTTTTTTCCAAGAGGTTCCGACCAATGTTGGGAATCATGATAAATAGTCGCTAATTTCAGCCTCACTTGCCAATTTTTTCACCAACAACTACATCTCTCACAATTGTGAAATGTGATCTGAGTGTGCAGCAGTTGTCGTTAATACGATCGGAGGCGACGGTGTACAAAGTCTCTCTCTCTTTAACATAAGCAGTGCATTTGGTTTTTGCAACCATCATAGAAGAAGGAAAGCAGGTGTGATGGCTGGAGAACCAGGCGACCTCCTACTCTCTCAATGTATACCATAAGTCATGTGTAATATTGAATTTTTTAGTCAACAGGAATATTAAAACGAACAAACGTGAGGCTGAAATTGTGAGTCGATAGGAAGTGAACACATTATTCACACTTCACACAATTTTTAGGTAGGGGACTGCAATTGAGAAAAAACCTGTAGCGTTTTGCTAATATGTGCCTTGCAAAAGAATCCCGGCCCTAATTTAGATAATGATGGCGCCTTCATTATGCTCCGCACCATGGTGTAATGCACTGTCATCCCAGTATAGATAGATAAATTGATACACATATAGGCCTTTATCACACACCGTTTTTCCTTTGTTTGGATCAAATTACATTGCTTGCGAAATATATGTGGTAGTGAATTATTTTATTAACCTTATTCATTGCTGCCATGCTTGCACTTAAATATACTTTCGAATATTTCGTCACAGTTTAAACTGTTTTGAATTTTTTTTCGTGGACTTATATTTTTATATAATCATTTATTATGCAAAGTGGTAGTCAGCACAAGTTGAAAAAAACAACCCACACTTTTTTAGAGAGTTTTCACCTATGTCTCAACGGTTGTATGGTATCATAATGTGGAACTTGAACATATGTGTACAAATCTGTACTAATGTTTGAACAGGATCTTTTGAGAGTGGGGTTCTTGGAGGAAAAGCTTGCAAAATTATATCATTGGGAATGTTATTGGACGAGATGCTAGAAAAGATGAGAGTTTGATTCAACGTTTTTCTTACTGTTATTATGTCTAAGGAATGAAAAAAATACTGGTCAATTTTTTCTTGTCGGTCTGGAACCATACAGGAGAAAAGAAATGGAATGAAATATATATTGGAGAAAGAGAAAAAAACATGTGCGAATGTTAGGGAAAACCTTATTCTTCCAGAGGGCTTTTTCAAGTGCTGGTATTCCATCTGGATAGTTGTGAAGTAACGTCTGTCTGGTCTTGGTCATAGTCTGTCTCTCTCTCTCCTTGTCTGTGCGGTTAAATTGTGATATTGGCTTGGGAGAAATGGAAGAGATATAATTCTATCTATATACTCATACGTTTTCTTCTATCTAGACCGGTGCAGACACAGTTGTAACTAAACATACGTTTAATGTTGATAGTCTATCTGCGAAGACCTATCTGTAAAATTTTGTAAAGGTCTCGTCCCCGAACTAGTAGCTCTTTATAGAGCAGAACTAGTGCTATTCTGAAATACGGATGGTGCAGGCAAGAGTGCACCCCTGTTGTACTAGTTACAAGCCAGAGAAGGTGTATGTATCGTTACATTTAGTTATTTTGTCTCTCTCTCTCCTGCTGGCAAGCAAAGATTTTGGCTCTCGTTGTGTCTGGTTGGATGTCTGTCTCATGTCTGGGTTCTCCTTTGGTCCATATTGAGAACCTACTGAACTGCCTACAGTTCACTTTATGATGTGCTAATTACTCCTTTCACAGCTTCTATGGCCAAATCCAGTCATTCATCATTTGTCCCTTTACGATTATGTGCATCATTTCTTAATACAAGCATTCTATATAATAGGAAGTTGGTTTTCCTCTGCGGAAGGCAGTGGTGCAGTTTACAGTCAGTCAGAGGAGGAAGAGAATCCAAGTTTTTTAAATTGCACATCATACGTAGATTTACCCATTAAAATGTAATAGAACCATGGAAGGATTTCTTTGCATGTTCGTACTTCAGCTATTGTGCTTGTGCAAGTTTTCTTTCTTTCTTCTTTCTCTCCTCCGGACTTCATACATTTTATTTCACGCTTCATACATTATATTACACTTGGTGATATGATAGCACTTTCTTATGACCGAGCATTCAAGCACTGACCACTTCCATAGTAAAGCAATGAACTGTCTATTTATCTCAATAAAGAATGCCTGAGTAAAAAACCTTTCTGTTGTTATTGTTGCCTGACCCTCTGGGCTTGTCACTCTTAACACCTCGTGGGTGTCAGTTGGTATGAGTGCATGGTTTTTGTATATCAGTAACTTTGCTTTGGGTTTTTATCTGGTTCTACTTTACTTAATTTTTCATGGTATGTGAAGTTATGCAGTTGGCAAATTAATTATTCGCATCTGTCATGTATCACAATATATTATCATGTATTACAAAGCCGTTTGAATTTTCTATATCGTGCCAAATT
This sequence comes from Spatulosminthurus flaviceps, assembly GCA_034693705.1. Lineage (NCBI taxonomy): Eukaryota > Metazoa > Arthropoda > Collembola > Symphypleona > Sminthuridae > Spatulosminthurus > Spatulosminthurus flaviceps. The sequence continues at coordinate 5,408 of JAQFXU010002125.1, forward strand.
GTCAAAACGTTCTTTTTATGAACAGAATAGGTGAAGACAAGAAGCTAGGAATTTATTGAGCGTGATCAAAGACAAAGATGCAAAAGTGTAAGGGCTCACGTAGTCAAAAGATATTGGTGCCTTTGCATTGTGTGTAAAGTCGTCGGGTATGCAAGAACTTGGAGACTGAAGAAATGTATGAAGCTGGACAATTCAGACTGAATTACTGACCAAGTCCGGCAGAAATGATTCCTATACCTCCTGCATGCGCGTAAATACTGTGTTTTATGTGCAAGCAGGAGACTGCAATACTGCAAATCACATAAATGAAAGCCTGGGTAAATTATTTATATGCAAGGATTTGTACAAAATATATGGCTATTTGTAGTGGTAAAAATTTATGCACACTCAGGAGGAGTATTTTTTTTATTGCTGCTGTCGTGATTTTATCTTATTTCCCTTGCTCATGAACCTGTAGATTAATACATGGCTTTTGGCTTCGGTCGTCATACGATGATTTTATTCGTTACACAAAATATGAACGTATGTATGTATGTCTGTATAGAATAATAGAATGCGTACGTCAACGATGAGTTTAGAAAAGTCAAGTTCTTTCCCTCCTTTCTTTGCTGCAGAATTTTCTCTCGTGTTGTCAATTTCTCTGCCCATTCAAGCACATATATAAAGAGATTCTATAACCTACTATTAGCCAAAGTCTGATTACAACAGAAGATGAAGATTGTATGTACTCACTTAAGTATATATTTTATCTTCCTAAATGTGTTTTTCCTTCGTATATATACGTATTTGCTTTGTAAGAGAGGGATCTATGCATATATGTATGAGGGCCTCCCGTAACGTTACTGAGAGGAGTGTAACTGCCACTAATACTTTCTGTGTATACTTATGTGCAGTAAACATCCAAAGGGTCTGTTATAAAATCGACTGGACTATCTAAAAAGAACTGCATCTGCGTAGCTTGGAGGGAAGCGTTTAAATATTTGATGCAAGCTTCCGACTATCTCTGCGTTCCGTCCGTTTGATACTCATACGGAAGCTGGTATGAATTCACTAGCTTGAATTGAGCAAGAAGAGTTGAGCAAGGGCAAAACAAAAACGAATCTTCTTGCTATTTTGGCGGAAGAATGCCTTCGAACTATAAATGTATCTTTACTCTTGGCGTCGTCTCTCTCTCTCTCTCTCTCTTCTTCTTCTTCTTCTTCTTCTTCTTCTTCTTCTTCTTCTTCTTCTTCTTCTTGTCGTTGGCTAGTTTTAAGCGCCTTCCAGACTAGGAAAACTTAGTTGCTAGGGTATACTACTACAATGATTCGGAAAAGTTCCTGTCAGACAAGACTTCTTGTTGTAAGCACTTTGTACTAATAGTTTCTAAAAGTAATTTTCTGTGGCTAGCAGGAGAGTCAAGAACAAAAATTAAAAGAAGGTCGCCATTAAAGTTGTTGGTGGGAAAGATAATCATAATTATTAATAATTACTACGACAACTTCTACTCACGATATACTATCACACTGGTCTGGAAGAGTAAAAGTAAAAAAGGATGTAAAACGAAAAGTAAATATGCATGCGTCAAAGGAGGAGGTGGAGGGTGGAAGACAGAGAAATGTTTTTGTGTAGAGAAAATGTCCACGAAATTTATTATACGTATCTATTTTTCTATGTAATACAATCTCTCTTCCCCGTGTCTGTAACTTTTACTGATAATATGGCATTATGTAAAGTTTGAAGCTTAGATGGCATGGAGTTTTTGTAATGCACTTATAATTACATGCCTACGTTTTGGTGTCTATATGGACAAAAGCATGGAAATACATTCATGTCCATTTATATCCGTTACACAACCGTTGGAATTCCTGTTGTTTCCATCACCCCTCTCTTCTCTTCACCACGCAAGAAAATATGATTTGACAATTCGGGTTTAACGAGTTCGATGACCCTCTCTCTCCATGCATCTTTTTGGATCCACTACTTTACTACTACTCAGGAGTTGTAGTGGAGGAAAGGAAGCGGAATGAGAGAGAGAGAGAGACAGGCAGAGATGAATCCCACAGCATGTTACGTATGTCTCTGTGCACAGTTTATTGTACATATATGCTTGTGCTAGCTGCCTCCTCTCCACTTTACTTTTACAGGATACATGTTATGTACTCGGGAAGCTTTAATCGAGGAAGATTTATCAACAGATTGTATCCTTGAGGTGGGCATGTGTAAGTATAGGTCAATTAATGGCAGATGCTTCTAGCTTATTGAAAGGATAATTTCACAGATTTCACATTGACAGCACCATCACAGGTATCTGTAATTAATGTCTCTAAAAATTAGGGACACTGGTAAAAAGGTATGGCACTACAGGCTCTCTACATGTTCATTACTAATTGCTTGTTGCGAAGTTCTTGTATTAATATTACTTATTTTTGTAGTAGTACTTTTAGAAGTTGTTTTCGTTCATTTCATTTGCTGATATAATTCCTTTCTGGAAAATTAAATTACCTCTAAAAGCTTTCATGGTAATGCAATCAACCTTTTGGAAATAATGGTGGATTGAATCTAGTCTAGTTTCTGAGTTTATATATGTTTTTGTAGGCCAATTTCTTTACGGTGTCGAATTTTTTACCTTTGTAAGTGTAGAGGAAAATAAATTCTACTTTTTTCTCTCCTCCTCTCCGTCACTAGTTTTTTTTACTTTCTCTATTACTATTATACATCTAAAATGTTGAAGTTGCTACGAGTAGATACATCTGTGCACATGGGAAGTTCGTGTAGTTTTCATTTGCCTCTCTCTCTCATTTTGTATTTTCATGTAGAAATTTTTGCAGTTTAGGAGTGTAGAGTAGAGTGGTATAGATGTAAAAGGGGTAGCAGGAAAAAGTCCTCGGGAATACCTTTTTATTACTTTGAGCGTAAAAAATGGCAATATAACTTCACTGGAACCTAAGTACGTAATTACATGCATGCATATACGTTCGTGTATGTGTATGCATTTTGTATGTATATGGAGAGTTTGCCCATGTATGATCATGTATATGGATGGAGTGGAGCTTTTACGTCTTGTAGTATGCTTTAAGCTTGTGTACATAGATGTATTTCCGTTCATTCCAATGGGTAATTTTTGTAAGTGAGAAATCTGTTCACGTATAACTATATGCAGCTCTACATATGGAGCAAATTGAGGAGGGAGTTGGTGGGTGTTGGGGAGGGAAATGGACTAAATGGAGAGTTCCTCCAGAGTTAGTTTAGGGCTCAAAGAGAATATATATGTAACAGAGAACCTTGAGACTTGGACTTGTCGTCAAGGGCAAATTTACATTATAATCCTGAATTTTTACATGTCAAATGGACTTCAATTTTTTTTAGATCCATGCATATTTGCTATGGTGGAGGTGATGTGTGGTGTTGTTGTTGTTTCTTGCTGCTTTTGTTGTTGTAGTTGTACCTAGCTAACGACTGAAGTTTCTGACCTTAATGTTTGATAATTACATGCATGTGTTGATAGTCCACTCGTCGATGTTGTGTCGGTAGATTGCATTTCCCAAGTTTTCTGGTATAGCAGCAGTTAGCCCTTTCCTCTTTCTCTCCCACTCTCTATCCATCCTTCAACCTCGGCTGAAAGACTGGATACATTAAAGAAGTTGCACAGATTTCAGCTGTTTTTTGTTAGCATTATTAAAAAAGGCGTAATATTATTCTCTACCTTCTAGGAATCCTAGACGAGAGTCTATTTAGTTGTCCTGAGCTTGTAAGTGTACATCTTTTTACGCTTACTTACTTGTTGAAAAGCTTTCAGCATATGTTACATGTATTTCTGGTTTTGTTTGTATTTTAAGGCATTTTCCCACGGTATAGCTTCTGGTCAGAGAAAGAAACAGAGGAAGGGCGAGATAGATAGAGAGTGCGATGGTATTTCGAATAGCCGGTATGAATAGTTCATGGTGTGTTTTATTGGCGAGGACGTTTTTACGGTGTTGTTCTTGATTGGTTTTGAACACCTTTTCCCGCCAGCCAGCACGGATTTTCTGTAGGGGCTGGGTGTGTAGCCTTTTTCTGCAGGGATTCCAAGGTGCATTGCTAAACAAATGAGTTGCATGCATGCGAAATTAAGATTCGTTTAATATTATTCAGTTTGATGGTTGGTGCTGTAATGGGTGCATTCAGTATCCTTTTATGAAGGTCTGTGCAAATCCATCACTGCCAATTACCTTGACTTGATTTGGTGTTGCTTTTTGTGGAAAAGATAGTAATGGATATAGATGGTGTGACCATTGGATTTTGGTATATTTACAACTAGATGATTATATTATGTACTCGCTCATGATGGGGTATACATGCACCACCAAAGGTTAGGCGGATGAGAGGGTTACTGAACCTTTTGCTGGCTAAGTAAATCTGGTATTTGAGTGGTTGTTACACTAAAACGGAGTGATCATGATTGACCTAGAATTGAATGGAAGACAAGCGAAGCATGATTTTTCCGAGGGATTGTTGCAATTATTATTGAGAAAAATTGTTTTGTACCAAAGTTTGCGTGCGAAGGAAATTTCCCCCTCCTGGTGTTCTTATAGTTCGATATTAGTGAAAAATGGGTAGTATAAACTGGACTACTAGTGATGGTGAAGAGGAAAATCTGTATTGTATTCAATAAGAATGTGCAGAGAGAAGCGTATGTTTCCGTAAGCGTAGCTGTATCTAGATATGTAGATACCTGGCCTGATGTAAATTGAAGTTGTGGTTTCGTGTCCAAATAAAACATTATAGTAGATCGTTTGGTATTTTTTGTGCATCCTTTCTTTGGTATCGATGAGTTATTACATCTATGCTTGATGCATAGTGTGAAGATAAGATACAGTTTAAATTGATACGCAAGATTGGGCTCATCCTGTGTCGTGACCCAGATAGTTTACCTGACAATCATTATTCCTTGTTGTTCTCCTCCTCCTCTCCTCATCTCATCCTCATCATGTGAAGAGTGATTATGAGGGAATGTAAGTGAAGATCGCAGTGGTAGAGTTAGGCTGGATATTTAGTGGCTATGGTCTTACCTATACGAGGCACAGGTTGTTTACCAATATAATAAATGTGATCAAAAGCCAGTGTATGAGCGGCGGAGAATTCTCTAAAGAATTTCGCAGCTAATATTTATTAAAGGTAGCAAAATATACATACCAATAACAGAATGCAGATTAAAGCAAGTACTTTTGTTTGTATGTAGCAAATTTTAAGCTTTCCTTGATTCAAGAAGTTATGGAGTGAAAAGGGCAAATATTAACGTAAAATTTTCTTTTCTTGCGAGCATTCACAGTACCTGTGCAAGTGTATTGCATCTGGCTGTTCATGAAGATGTTGTTACTAGTGACGTTAAGGTGGCAGTAGGAATATGTATGTAGTGAAGTAATGGTGCTGATGAGGGTGATGCAAAACAGACGAGTACACATTAGTCCTATCTGGACTGGAGGGAATGGAAAATGAAGAAGATATTTCTTGCCTTACTACTATATAGCAGATAAGTTTTTCACTCAGCAGCATCTTCCTCTCTCTCTAAGCCTCTCGTTTTGTTGATTTGCTACTGCCAGTCATTTTAGTTACTCTCGTTCGTAAGGAGTATTAGGAGACTTTTTCATGTAGATATGCATAACATTAGCTTTTACAAGTAGTTTGTGTACAAATATGATTTTTTTGGGTAAGACAGATCAGGCTTTTAGTTTACAGTGATTGTATATTTGATTAGATTAGTAATGTGAACAGAACGAAATTATGTGATGATAGTATTTGCATGAAATATTACTTATTAAATTATCGAGAATACAAGTTTCTATAGAGGGACAAAGAAAATATCCGGCGATTCTCACCATGGTATGTAGCTGTGCTGGATTTTGTAAGCATGGATTTACTTGTTTTTCTGTATGCTACTTACGCAGTATGTACTTGATTTGCTGGTGATATTAGTAAGTAGTGGTGGTGGTGGGGAAAAATTGTAGATAAAAAACTGAAGGTGGCTAAACAGGTGAATGAATCTTGTATGTTTTGTCAAAGGAGAAATGTGGAAAAACTGACTGACTTCTCCTTACTAAAAGAAGTTGAGAATACTTTGATTTCATGCCATTCATATTATCAGATTCTGGGTGGTTTTGGAATGCAGTCGTCCAAGTGTAAGAGAGGCTTTTTGCTTGTATGTGATCATCATGTAAGTAGTAGTGGACCTCCCCCTTCTGAAGAAAAGTCGGCAAAATCATCGAACACAATACTAGCATTAGAAGCATGAACAAACTATCTCGGTATTATTATTCTGTTGGTACTTTTCAGTCCATCTCTCTCTCTCTCTTCCTTTCTTAAATGTTTTATGTATTAGTTAATCTCTTTTCTTGAAGCTCAACTTCGGATCTAATAATTAAAGTAGAGAATCCAGTGTTCTTATATGTGTGAACCTAACAATGTGTGAAGGTGTAACTGATAATGCCTTGTAGGTACTGTATTTCAATGAATTCAAATGATCAGTCTGAACGTATACTGCTCACCAGTGACATGAGCTTTGTAATAATTTTTCCTTGGGGTAATTTCTACAGTTTGCCATTTTATTGGTGTGCATATGAGATCAAAGATCCTTTTGATCCAGTTCTACTTTTCTTATGTACTCACGGACACTAGTAACATTCTAGGAACTTTTCACCTGTATTACTAAACTGCAGTGGTTTTTATGCAATGAATATGTGTGTGTTGTAAATTCTATGTGGTGAAGGTATGAAACTGAAAAGAAATTATACCTTTAAAGTCAGTAAATTCCATGCGTTATAGTTGTGTAGTAGTAGGATGGAGCTCCCTAATTAATAGCTTTGATGTTCTGAGGCATTTTGCTGTGATGCATTTTTGCAGTTTATTTTCTGTCTCTCTCTTCTCCCTCTCCCTCTGTCTGTACCTATTTCTTACAAGCTGCTTATGATTTCTGTAGCAGGTGAAACGATTCGGTTGGTTTGGGATATATCGCAGGAAATGAAAAAAATGAGCATGCTTACTGCTACAACTTTTACATGAATCCGTGTCTCTTTTACCAGGTGTAAGAAATGAATTCCAGGGATACAGGCGTTGGTGTTTAAGATGCTAATATAATCATCACTTTTTATACTCTCCATATAATTTTTTACGTTTGGAAGGGATTTTTTGTGCAGAAGTCATCCCTTTCTCCCTCCATCTCACTATCTACTGATCTACTCCATCCATATGTTGTTAGATTTTTATAATAAGACAATTTAATCAGGTGTGCCTGTAGCGTTCCCTCTTCTATCGAATAGTTAGAGTGAATATATAGTGGTCCGTACTGGTCTCTTTCCATGTTGGATAATTTGCCAAGATTCACTGGGTGGATGTGTGGTATAGTGTTTGTATGTTTTTGTATAAATATATGTATCTATACATAGAAATAAGCATATAATAAAATATATGCTGGCCTTATTATGTAGTTTCAATCTTCAGTTGGGATATATAGTTCTACACATGGAATCAATTCATTTAATTATTGAGTAACGTGATGTGGGATATGTTGGAATTTGCGTGGACACGTATTGCATAATGTGAACCCGTAAAGGTATTTGGTACAGCCACGGTGATACTGTGTTCGTTGGAAAGGATGGATACAAATACATATTAGGCAGTTAGCACAACCACTTACGTATCTCCCGTATAAAACGTATAGCACTTATGGAACGTATAAACCAAAATTTTACATGTAAAAATTTCATCTATACGTTCTATAAGTGCTATAAGTTTTATACGGAGATACGGAAAAAGTTGCGCTAACTGTCTATTGCCCGAGCCCATTCGTACAATCGTCTTTATTAGTATAGAAGGAGCAAATAGTATTTTAATTATTGCAACGGTAACAAATATCCTGTGCATATGGGTATCATTAGCCGTAGTATGTATATTTTTTCTCCTTGTTATAAATTATTCATCGGGAAGGAATTTTATTCTCATTAATCCGGTATGCTCTCTTTTTGCCCAACCTATTATAACGTGCCACTGATGCAGTTCTGTTTTTCAACCGCTTTTCTTTGCCCATTTAAACTAGCCTTTTAAACTTCTTTGGGTATTGTACAATTATTATTATTATTATAGTGCAGTAACAGGCGTGCATGTTTGCATTTGTTGAGTTGTGTGTATGAAATTTTATAATGTTGTAATCTTTTGACAGGATCATTTTGGCTATTAAGCAACGTGTTGGAAGAGATGTGAAGTGAAATCACCTTGTTGTTTTTTTACTCATCGATCATGTCTTTTATGCACTTATAGAGAATAGATACGCACTCATCTGACACTACGTTTACATCCTGTAATGATTTGAGCTTCTCAGTCTTATTGCTTGTTTCATGTTATGTGTTGTTTTTGATCCTGTTGCTACTACTGCTGATGCTACAGTGGTTTCCTCCATGTTATATGCTATCTCAGCAAGTATCATCATACGGCCGCTTTAATAGTCATGTGTGAATAGGGATTTCGTTCCCACATATTCTGTATGTATAAACTATTCGGTCCTATACATGCGGTGTTGTTGTCGTAAGGATTGTGACGGTTACAGTAGCTAGGAATGATCGGATAAGCGTTGATGATTGTCTTTTGATGAATGTTAGATACTTGTGTCTAGTACTCGTATGGCTGATGATGATGATGTATTTGTGAGGAAAAGGATGAGACAGAGAGTGAATGTACATATTTACGATATCAAGTGAGGCTGACTGAGACACGGCAGTGACATTGTTGATGTTTTCCATTTACATCTCTATACATACTTGTATTTACGTTTTGAATTACATACTCCGAATCTACTGACTTTGCTCGGATTGTTTTGATACAACCATGCATCAACATATCAAATGTTACTTAAGCCCAGCTGTACATGTTTATCCCCTTTTGTAATGTTTTCGTCTAGGCCTTTATGCTCTACGACCCTGCAAGGATTTTATATTTTTGAGTCGATAGGTGGAATATAATAAATACACCGCTTTTCCTTCCTGTGGCTATTCCATTGTTTTTCTTAAATAATTTCTGTATAACTGGAAGGAAAATAATAAACTCAATATATATACTCTGAATTGTATTTGGCAGATTCTGTGTGAAATCAGTAGTCATAAGAATTGTTATGTGCATTTGCGACTGTCCTCTTGCTAGAGCATTGTATTTGTAGAGCTCCTAAGCACCAAAGGAGCTCAGGAACTTGCTCAGGCCACATTGTAGGACCATCGCAGACCTTGCTGCAGCATACTTTTGTAACCTTCCCGACTTTTTTCAGCACTTTCTATAAACAAGGGTAGTAGAAGTGCTACATGGGGAAATAGCCTGGTTTAGAAAAAAATTCAATAATTCGTGACGTCGGTAAGGAATATAAAGCTAAAAGAAGTCATCGCTTAAAAATATGTATTTATTTTAATACACAGAAACTAGTACTTCATGGTTTATTGTCCTTGTTGCGCTTTCAAAGGTTTATTTGGGACAAAATTTTACGGGCGGTGATCGAGCTGTTGTTATAAATAAGGAAAATCGTTTTATTTTTTGAAATCATAAATGACATCAGATATCATGTATCCGGATGATGATTTTTTTTAAACCTAAGTTAAGAAGAACGTTCTGGTTCTCTTCTGAGATTTATTAATAATATCTGAGAAAGCGTGCACTTTGTAGGCAGATTTACATCTATAGAGTACGCGTTACATGTAAAGCAGAAGTACATGGGAGAGAGAGAAAGAGAAAAGAGGGATGAAAAGCGGAGGCGCCCAATGAGATCCTTAACCAGCGTTCAATTACCTCAGAAATAAACTGGATGGATGGATGGGAAGACGAGTATTATAGAACTCTTCTCTCTCACTGTTTTTTAACTAATGTGTTCTATATTCAAGTCTGTACATACAAAGCAAAATACATATGCTGCCCCATATATATGTGGGGGACATGTACACATGCACAAGCATACTGAAATGCTTACTTACTTGCTAACTACAAGAGCAACCATTGCACCTTATATTTGGAACTCCTGGTGGAAGGATACATACATAGAAGAAGAAGAAGTAGTTGTAGTGATGATTTTAGAGAAAGAAGATTCTACAGTATACTTTAGGTATAATATGTAGGAATGGGGATGCTCTTGGTTTTAGTGTATATAGAGACTCTAGTGGTGGTGATACTGATCATGAGATGATGCAAATGCATGTGAATGTGAAGGATGCAGAGGAGTGAAGGCTGGCTTTTGACTCTTGATTTTGTCCTGGTGACTTTAACTTGGCGAATGTGAGGCTTTTTGGTCCTAGTTGGTGGATGAGCTCTGCTTTTGCTGTATCTGACTCTGTACATATATACGCTTTCAACGTAAAGATGACGATCATCATCACAAGAGTATAGCAGCGCCAACAGCAGCTGAAGCAGTAAGAGCAAGCATCGCCAACATCATAGCATCATCAGCAGTTTGAAGAAAAGGAGTTAACAACTGACAAGTCCAGCTGAAAATGAAAAACGTATGAGAAGTCCGTACTCTCTCTCTCTCTCTCCCTGCCTTTAACTTCTTGCAGGCAGACTAGTAAAGAGAGAGAGAGCTATATAAATACACATGTATTAATATATAGTGACTGTACCAGCTGTCACTAAATATGTATACCATATGTTAGTATATTTTTATCTTAAATACCTTTAGTGCTACTTTTCCTCTTGTTCTTTCTTCTCGATTTTCGACTTACAACTATTATGATTCTGCTACAGTTTATGTATCCATCGTGTTTCTGAACATGAAGTAGAAAAAGAAATAGCCGAAAACAACAGACAGAGGAGTACTATACCAAGAAGAGCCCGCTGCTATAATACTGTAGCTTTGTAGTTTTGCGTAGCACATAAAAATAATAAAGGTAGTAGTAAAGGATCCAGTATTGTAGTGATCTTGTTTCTTGGACATAAGCAATAGTAACTTCACTGCAATGTAGCGTCGTACTCTTCTGTAGTAGCTACATACAGCATAGGAATAAGAGAGAGAGAGAGAGAGATAGAAGTAGCTAACCAATAGCAGAGCGCATAAGAGGGATACAGAGGCAAAGAAGTAATATGGGCAAAGGGTTGAGATGTTGAGAAGAAAAAGAGAGGGAGAGAGTTGCAATAGTTTCATACTGTTTCAATCGTTTGTAGTTTGTTTCTATCCAGCAGTGTAGAAGAATATTATTATGTGGCTTGAGTGTTCTCGCTCTCTCTCTCTCGGACTGAGTGACTGAGAGTCAGTGTTACAAGTATATACACGAGCAGTGAGGTACATAAGTGCAAGTTTATACGTATACAGTATATTCAAGGGGGGAATTCTGTAGAGTATGTACATACTTTTTTCTAATATGTCTGAAGTCTGAGCCTATGTATTAGTATTATGTAAAAGATCTTCCACATGTACTTTTGCATGGTGAGCATACAATATTATATGAGCAAGTGACTCTTTGGTCGCTTGTGGTGTTGCTGGCTGGATGGCTGACTATAGCATAGTGCTTGCTTCTTGTGGTACTACTTCTGCCATTGCTGTTGCAGCTGCTGATTCTGTTGTTGGTATGGGACTTTGAATAGATGTGAGTGTAGAGGCAGAAAGAGGGAGAGAGAGAGAAGTTTGACTTGGGTAGGAAAGACTGTATGGTAGGGAGATTGCAAGCGGCTGGCGGGTTTAAAATCTAGATCTGCCTTGGAGGAAGAGCTCAATGACGAAGACCGGTACAGTGCCTTTCGTCTGGTGGCTCGGATGGAAGAGCAGGTGGTATTGGTGGGTCTTGTGGGGAGGCGTGAGGTTTGAGCCACCTACACTTGTCGAACTAGAGGAGGCAAGAGTTCGGGAAAGGGGAACTTTTGTAGTGACGTTGGTGAAATTGTCTGGGGCTGGTTGGGTGTGCTGGGTGGCAGTTGCCAGGCCATTTACATCCTTTCTACGCACATCAAAACAGTCTGAGTTGAACCATCGTTGGGGCGAACGAACGGCAAGCACTCAATTCTATATAGAGTACATAATATTCTCCTCCTGAAATGCTCCTCTCTTTCTCTCTCTCACTCTCTCACTCACCATCTCTCGGGTATATAGAGTATACTCTGAACTCGTCATATGTCTAGTATATACTCCTCTCTCACTCACCCATGCATACCCCTATATACTGCATTAGCACGGTCTGGGATGCTGGTCGTACTTTGTACTAATTGAAATCCATCATTCTCTGTTTGTGTGAGTACACTGTGAGAGGAGCACATCACACAGTCTTCTCCGTCTTCTCTTCTTCTAGAGCTACTAGTAGTGCACTGCACATCTTCTTCCCATAGTTTGGGTCAAAGAATCTGATAATATAAAATTGAGAGAGAGGAGGAACAATAATAATAATACTGTAGTAGTAATAATAAATAATTATTACTATTGGATTTTCTTTGGCTGATTGTTATATTTTTGGTGGAATTTCATTTCTTCGGAAGAAATCTTCTTGTCGTTACACACGGATATATATAAATATATATATATACATATATATATATATATGACCAGTTGGAAATATCTTCGAGAGAGAGAGAGAGAGAGACAAAAAGAAAGACAAAAAATTATTGGAAGACAAAGTTCACAAAAGTCTGTTTTTTGTTGTTTTAAGAGAGTTTGTTGGTGGAACTGTGTATAAAGTTCTCCAGTGTGATGTATACATACTGCACTGCTTTTACTCGTGTTTTGTAGCAGTACTCAGAAGCAGTAATATATGTGAGAGGAGTGAGTCTCACTTCCATCAGCTGTTCTCCCTTTAAACGTATATACATAAACATATATATGTGTATAAATAGTACCTGATAATGGGTACGTGACTATCCAAGTATATTGTTGAGATATGATTTTAGTCTCATAGTAATATTCTACTACTACTACTACCACTGTCACTGTTACTAAAAAAGAAAAATTAGTAATAAACACTACCTCAAATTTTAATCATTTTATTATTATTGCTGGAGTGATGAGAGTGAGGAGGACAACGTGACAGAGTCAAATCATCATCAGCATCATCGTCATATGATGTAAACGGAATTCCGCAGTTATCGTTCCATGTATACGTAACTGAATCCTGGTTTTTTGGTGTCTTACATATAAATGCGGAGAAACGCATGCAGCTTTAAACCACCACAAAAAGAAAACAAAATAAATTTATATCGTGAGAATATATGCTGACAAAATTGATCGAAATTATATCGCAGAGAGAGAGAGAGAGAGGGTAGTATGTATTCTGTGAACATGAAGTTACTATATTTTCCTGGGAATAAATAATAATTGTGAAGAAATTAAAAATAATATTTTTGTTTGTCATCATCGTCAATGTTTATCGTAACCATAATCGAACAAAAATACTGAGTGAATAGTATACGAAAAATCTGGAAAAAATTAAATTCTACCTTGAGAAATTCCAACGAGTAATAAACTAGTTTGATTATCAAGGAGGTGGAATGCTTCCTTGTTATGGTCAGACAGTATATTTATTTAAATGTCTGTAGGGTCAAATCCTATGTACTATACCATACTGCACTGTGACCACGGAGTGACTGACCTCAGTGACTTTATTGTTGACACAATTTGGGAGGATTCATTCATTCGTCCTTGCTGATTGATTGATGTAAACTGTGCGGTAATTGTTTAGCTTTATTTACGTGGGAACTACACTGGTGTGTATTGTGAATACTCTGAAAGATTTTACATATAAAATTCTTGGGGATACTATATGGAAAGGAAGAATAATTCGAAATTACTAAAATTGGAGACTCAGTACACAGGTGGGTTGTGTTTATATATAAATACATTTCTGGGAAGTTTAGCGTTAAAAGAGCCGTGCACGTATTGCTACGATGAGGAGGTGGATTTCTGGACTTTGGGTGTTTTGAGAGGAATTAATTATAGGTGTTTAGTATGCTATGTTGTTGGTGATTATTTAGCATAATTTTGGTTAAGGACGGGTCGGATACATTATTGTAGGTTTAGTTTTTGCATCACTTACGTAGAGGTGTATATTTAGAAGCGTTGGCATTTAAAGTTAAAGGTTATCTCTATGCTGAGGCCTCTTTTGTTGATAAACATTGAGAGCTGTTCTGAGAGACTTGTACGCAGGTATGTACAGTATGTGCATATAGGTTTTTGGAATTTGGACCTTGCTGATTTTTGTTCCGTTGCGCTCAGAGCCTAGCCTGTCTCTAATCCTACGAATTTGCTATGAAACGAAGTGCCACTATGACATAGTGGCATTTTCGGAATCTTTATAACAATTTTACAATTAATTTAGTTGTGCAAGTGTCTTCAAAATGATGGGTTTTTAGGGGGGGGCAATAATTAGAGTTGGAATTCAGGTCCGTTTATGTGGTATTGTATTGTTTTATTTGTGTGTGTGTGTGTGTGTCTCAATTTCTTTTCCTATTTTTGCCGAGGAGGATATTTCTATTGAAACAAATGTTATATGTCCGATTTGTGTGGATTTTGTGGAAGTATGGGTGGAATGTGGAATGCTAGGGTGGTGTAGGAAAGTATTAAAAGGAAAGGTTATGTAGGATTGTGATGTGTATTTATTTATGTGGTTGTTTCTGTAAATGTGAATATGTCTTTGTGTGCATGTGTGTGTTCCATAGGAAATTAAAAGCTTTTTGAAAGCTTTTAATGTTTATAAAAACTCTTTACTTGTCTATACTTGAGTTGCAGTTGTCTTTTCTAGGTTTGCTTATGGAAGAGTTGGTACGAGTAGTGTATCAGACCTTTTTATTAGTGCACGCGCTTAGTAATGGAAATGCATGCTTACTTGAGAAGCTTACCACAATCTAAAACTCCATTGCAGTTAGCATAATGCAGATGATTTCGAGAATACCAATAGTAAGACAACCGTGTATGTATGTATGAGAGAGAGAGAGATCGAGGAGAAGAGAAAAGATACTTGTATTACCACACTTATATATTATATAGATAGGCATATATTTATAGGCTTATAGGATATTATTATTCCTGCATGAATGTCTTTAAAATATATAGCGAAAAGAAAGAAAAAAAGGCGTACGGAAAAAAGAATTATAGGATCCAAAATTTGGGAAGCCCAACAACGTGAACTATTAGATGTTGGTAGGTGTAAGTCCATTTACATTTTACATGTAAGCAGTGAATTTTGTCTCTCTCTCCCTCTGTCTCTCTTTGCATACCTCGTGTCGCTCATCTTTATGTATGAGACTGTAGCAGAGAACTTACTTGAAGAGTTTTTACGAAAGTCTTGGTACACATTTTATTAACTCGGGAAAATATATACGAATGTGTGTTACGTAGCGAGAAAATATGTGTGGAGGACAGAGGAAGCGAGAGAGCGAATGAATGAGAAAGAGCTGAACAAGTGGAAAAACGAAGGGTGAATATTATGAAGATGGATGCAAAAATTATATTATTTATATTCATAGTTTTATGAATGAACTAACTGATTGAAGAGACTGTTATTACGCCCTTTGGCTTGGAACTGTATATACATATATGTTGAGAGAATGGTCTAATATTTATTCGTGTATACTCCATTTGGTAATGAATTAGCTCTCATATGTCAATAATAAAGACTTCTAAGTAGTTACCTAGAGAGGAGTAAAATAAAAGGCAGAGTCTTAGGCAGGGCTTTTTCAAGTTTTTACGCTCATAGAGACATATGTACAGCAAACTTACATGTGTTTATATTCAAATGGATGGATGGATAGATTGTAGACAGAGAGTACATTCGTATGCAATGATAATTTGCTCTCTAGCATCTAGGATGAAGAAGTACTAAGTAGGAAATTGATTCATAGAGTAGAATTTTAGGCTTACTATGTTTATGTATCTCTCCCTCTCTCTCCAGTTTGTTCTTACTCTCTTTTTCTTTTTTTGCATATGGGCACCACCCCTTTGGAAGACACTTTGAATATCATGTTAAATCCCTGCACAAGTGGATGTATATTTATATTGTAAAATCAAATCTCTCTTCGTTTATGGAAACTGATGGATTATCCTTGTTGGTTGAAGATGTAGAAAGAGGAAAATTGAGGATGAAGATTTTATTGTTTTTTGAGCATGTATGGGAAATGTATCAGTTGTTTCTGCTTATATTCAAAATTAAAGAAGAAGGATAATAAGTTAAGTTGGCTCTGTGTAGCTGTATATGTGAATAATTATAACTGTTTACCTTTTATAATTGTGTGGGAAGGAGAATGAACCTTTCCCTTGCCCTGGAGTGCCCGCCATTTTCGCTGCACTTGTCTGCAGGCCATTTAAAAATGTTATTTTGGTAAGGAAGGGTACACACAGCCAAGAAATAATACGGTGATGTCAGAAGAGTACAGGAAGGGTGTACATACTAGAGTTCTTTAAAAAGTATTACTTTTTGTATATTGTATGAATGCATTCATGGATTAAGATTTTTGAACCGTTGGGAACATGAATATTTTTCAAGTCATTTATGTATAATGTAAAATGGATTTTTTCACACTTTTCACCGCTACAGCTTACAGCTTAATATTTGTCTTGACTTCAGCTTATTAAATAGTAAATACTACTGTTAGTGGACTCCTTGTCTGGTAATGCCTGTTAAACTTGATCTTTTTTCAGTGGCTAAGTTAGTGACAGCCTGGTGTCGTATATGCAATTTTGTATTTGTAATTTTGAGTCGCCCACCACAGTGCTTTAAGTGCACATTATAACTGTATTCCAGCATTCATATTAGTTATTTGGCAATATTTAATATTATTTAAGGAATTGAAACTGGAAGCACATAACTTAATAGACGTAGTTCAACTGTAGGAGTACGACATCGAAGCATGTATGATAGCTTGTATTCAAAGCTTCTGCCGCTAACTAGAGTTAAGTAACATCTGCATTCCACTCGGTACGAATTGTCGAATGAATGCAAGTACTAAGTACATTTATTTGAGAACCACAAGTAGAGTAAGTCCACGGGGAATATGTAAGCCCAAAACATCATATTTTTTAAAATTCGTCATTTTCTGCAAAATTAACGTGTGCTGGGTGGTATAAACAACGGCATTGGAATTTTTGTAATAGGTTAAGCGGTTACGGAACTATGGCCAAAAACGTCATTTTTTGTATTTAAGTCTGTACCTCCCGAACCAATGGGGCGATTTGACTCATTTTTGAACTTTTATGTTTAGAAACATGTTTTTCAGTGCAGGTTTTCCCCGTTTTTGCAAATTTTGAAAAATGGCTGAAATATAGGGGACTGCGAATTATGAGGCTTATTAAAATGCGGTAGAGCCTGAATTAGCAACTTACTTCTACTCTGTCCCCTATATTTCAGCCATTTTTCAAAATTTCCAAAAACGGTGAAAACCTGCACTGAA
>JAQFXU010002126.1:0-22739 GCA_034693705.1 Spatulosminthurus flaviceps
CGATAATGGAGGGGTCGATAAGATGGGTCGATAGTTTTTAGTCATGTCGATAGAATAGGTCGATAGTCGATAGTCGATAGTCGATAAGAGGGGTCGATAGATTTTAGCATGCACCTCAAATGTAGGTTTGATTCATATATTCAATTGTTATGCTAAAATATCCCACTCGACTCATCAGAGCCTAGCGACGATGGAAATCTTTCCGATTCAACCAATAGATGAAGAATGTGCTTCTATATCCATGAACAAACAAACATTTACAGTACCATTTTAAATTAAACTAAATGTTCTGCAAATAATAACAAAATTAATGGAGTCAATATACAACAGTGGCCAGCATTTCAGTAGTAGACGACTCTATCAATTTTAAACCCTTCGTCATCAATTCCCATGCATGCATGGGAAGACCATCTATTGCCACACATGCAAATACGCAAAATAAAGATCAACAATAATAATCATTATTGCTTTTGATTACAATAAATAGGATCGGGTCATGGGCGAAAGCCTAAAAGACCCTTAATAAAAAAAATACACTACACTAAATAGGATCAGAAGACAGACCTGATTTTGAGAGGATACACATGTAAGTTACTTTTCCCAATGCCACACAAAAGTTTCAATTTAAAACGTCAAGGATTCTATACACGATTATTGTCACTCTATTACAGTAAACTAATACAATAATTGCACTCGACTTAAATATGAAAGCGTTCTGGAATAAATTCTACAAATCAACCAGTTCATTTTACACTGAAAGAATAATTCTTCAGAAACAGTTCATACCACTTTAATTACAACAATGTATCAAATAATATCTACATATAATCAAACAAGATCTCACCTATCCGAGTTGCTAGCGAGCAACTTTCGACAGAACTTGTCCGATTTAATTCCCAGAATTCCTCATACGCATTGAGTATTGTTGCTTGGCTCACTTTTTCCAGAACAACTTCTCACTCCCACGTTATTCGCCACTGATTACGTAATACAAAAGGAGCAAATCTTAAGCTGTTCTATCTGCACACTTCACTTAAAAATATAATAATTACTTGAACACTTTAACTCGGTACAAAGACCTACGACCACTGGGAACATTTATTGCGATCCATTATGAACTTCCTTTCCATACTTAGCTGTTAGCTATACTTGCCCTTTAAATAGATATGCTTCATTTGAACTTTTTTTGTTTTTAAAGTACATGTAGTAATGAAGCAAACTAGTTGGTTACGTATGTCTTAACTGTGAAACAAATAGCAGTGAGGATAGCATATGATATCTACGTACCTATACTTGAAGGAACTTTTTCTGTACAGATGCATATGCATTCCAAAATGGTAAGTTGTCAGTGATGGGCTGACAGCTTTGCCTACCATTAAAAGCATGTAAGTCAGATTCCCATGCAATTGTTGCTGTGTAATAATGGATGCGATTGTAGACGGATCTAATTTTTTTTTGTGATATCTTGACATCCTGAGGCTTTCCATTGCCAATTGCCATGGCTTCCGCTATGGAGGGGCAAATGGGACAAAACTAAAATATATATACTTTTGCTTAGAAATAGCGGAACTTGCTCACAGATACTTGCTTCTTGCTACAAAACTGTGCAACTTCACTGGCCAGTGTAAATCATGCTTTGCTTTTACAACTTTTGCTTTTTGTATATCAAGAACTTGCCCTTGTATAGAAATACAAGAACTTGCTTCCGTAGATATAATAGAACTTGCTCCTTACTCTTACTTCAAAGCTTTCAAAGCCAAGGATAAAATAATATAAGAATAATTCAAATTGCGCGAATGTTTGACATTCCTATACAAGTAAAGCACTTGACTAATGAATTGAATAATTTTATTAATAATAATAATTGTTAAATGTGTTCCAATTTTGTGAAAAGTAGTTAAAATTTGACCAACGTGTTGTCTAACAACCGGTACTTGCGTTGACTTGAACGATGGCTTATTGCATATGTCCATTTAATTTGACTGGAGATGATTGCCGCAAGAGTAAGCATTTCACCATGAATTCTCCATGAAAGATTAAGTATAACAGGTTACTATGATATTTTGTGTATAGATAATTTATTAATTATTTCCATAATTTTCCTTCTTTTCAGGGCTACTTCAAAGTGGAGCTTGTTGAGCCTATTACATTCACCACCAAGGAACATTTTGCTTGGGGTACCTCTTGACACTTCATACCTGGTTCGCATTGAGGTATTGACATTTTACGACTCTTTCCTTCTAAAATTTTTTAGTGACAGGAACCAAACATTTGTTATGTGCATTTTGCATACAAAATACACATGCTCAGTTTTTCTGTAGTCTTATCCCCTTTAATAATCATAATCATTATTGTGTGAATAAGTAAATGAGACATTTACTTGGCAATGATGAACTTGTTATTTGAATTTTATGTAAGTCAAGTATACACGTACCCTTCACCTAAATATGAACCTTTTTTGTTTTGTTGGAATTATTTTTTGTAGACCAATCATTGGGCATTATCTTTGCCAGCTTCGGAAGTTCGACGACGCTACTCGGAAATCTGCTGGTTGAGGGCAAAGCTGAAGAACCATCACCCGAACAAGTATGCCCTGCAAAGTTTCTAATTATTATTATGAGAATGGCATTTGAATAAATGTGGTGATTGACATTGTAGAGTATTTTAGTGTTTTTTATTTTTGTAAAATGTTTATATTGTATTGCATTTTTTGTAAGGTTGGTTCCACCTGTGGCACCACGAAGATTCGTTCATGTTACTAAATTCAAAATTGATCCGAAAGTGATTGAGGAGAGGAGATTTGGACTTGGGAAGTTCCTTCAGAGGTATGCTAAATTAAAATTAGGTTATTTTGGCACGATTTTAAAAAAAACAATTTCATTATCAATAATTTATTATATGGTTTTTATTTAGGGTGATGCGTTCGGATGTGTTGCTCTCTGACGCAGCTCTTCATCACTTCCTCCAGAGTGACTTGAGTACAGAAGTTATTGACCAGAAGTTAGCTCAGGAAATGAAACCTGGTCTGAGAAAATTTTCTTCACTTCCGCACAACTTGCTCCGCTCACATTCCAAATGCTCTGCTACAAGTGACAATGAGCATGAGCCTGAACCGGAACCCGAGAATAACAGCTACAATAGTGACAGGGACGTTTGGTGGCTCTCATAATCTCATATAATTATTTGCGACTTATTGAGGAATCAGGAATAAAATTAAAATGATGTCTGGTTTTTTTTGCAGAGGAAATGATGACAATGTCAAGGCAGCTCTGACATGACAGTCATGTGAGTACTAATAGCAATAGTACTTTGTACGGTGGCTCTACTTCTGAAGTAGATACCTTTGAATTTGACTTCCCCTGAAATTATTTTCCCCCACAACAACACGAGACTTTTATGTAGCTCTTTAGCCCGCCGCTTTTTTTTGCGAAAGAAATGTATTTAAAGGAATGTTTTTTTGTTTTTCCTTCTGGATTATTTTTAGCGTTCAGTTTGAACGGTCATGTTTTAGCTATTATTCCGTAGTTGCTTCAGCTTAAAATTATGTTCTACAAAGACATATGTGTATATAAATGATCAAGATATGATTCAAATGACAGGAGAAAATGAAGAATAGTAATAATAAATTATTATATAAGACCAGTTACATATTTGCAACTTTAGGATTAATATTGTAGTCATTAAGTTAAAATCACACCATTTATTATGTATCCTCAGATTAACTTGTCGTTGAAATTCAAATTAAATTCTCAGTCATTTCTTGGACTCGACAATGAAAATAAAATACCACATCTCTTTCAATCATCAACTCTTTCCAAGCCTTTCATCTCTTCCTATCTCATGGTCGTGATCCAGCCCGCATTAAACTTGTGATCCGAGAAATTCACATGCTTCTAAAAGGTTCTCATGTCTGCATTTAGTATAGTACAGCTGCTTGAGCTGCTATCGTCATATTATGGCACGAACTTTGCTAAATCATTTCCACGAATTTTGCAAGGGTTATGTAATTGTTGAAACGTTTCGAGATACGATTGCTAGTAAAATCCTTGGATATTTTAAATATGTATTTACATGATTAAGTCTGGACCAATGAAGCAGTGTTGTGTATACTAAACACGCTAATTACGCCTAAGTTTGACCCCTTGCACTAGTATGATAAACTATGAAATTTAATAACTCCCCCGGGCAACCCCCCCTGAAAAAGTGCCGTCTTCAACTCTAGGACCTAAGTTTTGAGTTTCTATGAAAACTGGAGGAGCTTGGAAGACATCCAGACATCGTGGATTTCAGCGACCCAGAAAATCAACAATTGTGTGTAGCAGTGTTTAGTCAAAGATGTGAAGTATAAGATGACTTACAAGTACATGTATAAGCTTATTCCTATTGCTCTTTGCTCTCTGCAATGTTAATAGGAGCAAATAACGGAAACTGTCAGTTTATTTAAGTTTTAATGTAATTAAAATGCTACATACAATGTTATTCAATATTGTTGAAATGAATCAATTTATACACGAGCGCAACAACGCCTTATTAAATAATTTATTATCATTTTCTAATAATTTTCCGGTGTAACTCAAGTTTATTGTTTGCGTGTGGGGTGCAAAAGCTTATAAACTTACTTGGGCTACTTTATGAGAGGAATTATGGAGTATTATTGTTTCCAGTTTCCATTTGGGAAACTAATCCTTCGTAACGAAAAGTTAATCCTAGTAATTGGTTGGGACTGACTCGGCACCATTTTGTTATTAATTCCTCTGAGAAGTTCACTCACTTCTAATACTCAGGAAGTCTTGTTTTTACAGTCTTGGACATCCCCTTCCCCGTATCCTTTAGGGTTCAATATCATTAATAAACAAATAACTGCTTCTCAGAATATTTTTATTGCAAGCACTTGTATGTGTCACTGTATGAGTCAAAAGAAAAAGGCGAGCATTTTAGGGCATTTATATTGGCTGCAAATGCTAGGTAACTCATTTCGGTGGAAAATTTTTACCATATATTTATTACAAAGATATTCATTACTAAATATAGCCCACAAAAGTTCTTTCAGTTTACCAAATTAAATCGGACAAAATTGGGGAACCTTCGGCCGCGCAGAAATCGGTTGCCATTTATGCACACATCCTGACGCAAGCGATATCTGTACAATAACAATCGCAATGATCCTACTATACTGGTCACAGCCAACTGCATAGCTGAATAGAAACCCACAAGCGCTCGCAATATGTGTATAACTTTGAAGCTTTTAAGCTCGCATTTTCACTGTAAAATGTAAATCTCAAACCACTGATGCTGCTGGTGTCATGATTTCTGCTGTGTAAAACTGTGAAAGAAAATTACAGATCGTGTAGATTTTTCTGGCCTTTTAAAAATCAGGTGGTCGTGCAAATTCACAGAAATTTTTGGTAAATTAAGTAAGTAATAATACTAAAAGTTTAATGAGGTCGATAAATGTCAAAGCCGTTACAACACATAGTTGCTTTTACATTTGGAATTACAAATAATTTCTATTTCAATTTTTTCACGGTTTTTCAGCAAGACTCCCTAGAAGCCATAATGAATAACGGAGGAAGTAAGTCGCTGTTTCTTGAATGTGTATGCTTGGGGAGGGCAACGGATGCGTACACCCCTAGCCTGAGTTACCAGAATTTTCTGGAGACCAGACCACAAAAATTAGGTCGAGCATTTTTGTGCGTAGGTACGTTGATCCCATATTACACTAGAAATCTTCCTTGTTAATGCAGAAAATCTTGTTTGTGTCGTAATGATTACTAGAATCCCCCTAAATAATATCGAACCTTGTTGCAATATACAAAGTCGGAAGGTTGTATGATTACTGAAACCTAGTGCTCCAGGAAGTACTCACCATGATTTAACGCTTTGAATAGTGTTATTTCGTGGCATTCAAGCAATTTGAAAAATTACACTTCGACCTTTATTTCTCGTTAATTGCAGAGTTAAGCGGATCATCGGACGAACTTAGAGAAGCCTTAATCCGAACATTTCCGGTATTGCAGAATTTGCAATTTACAGTCATGAAAGCAATCAATGGAGGTGATCAACGTCATTGCATTGTACAATATGATCCTGCAAACCCGGTACCCAGTGTACGTACCTTGGCGACTATGAAGCTTGGAAGGCTCTATATTCGACCGCATGTAGACATCATATAAACGATACTTACGTACACAGATAAGTAATGGAACTATTGTAAACATTTAAACATAATAACAATATGGTTTTATTTGCCTATTACTGCTACATAGCATACACAACACACAACCCATTATTACGCTAGATTCAAGCATTGAGGCTTCGAACTTTGTATTTAAATAACTTTGTACTTACATACTATTATGCTTAAATAAAAACAGAAAGTTGTACATAAACGTGACTCATTTAAACTTCAACTACTTCGATTTTCTTTAATTTTTCCTGTTTATTTTGTTCATCTGGTGGGATAACGCTTTTTTACTCGGATTACGATGCTGAGGAGAATGAGGCTCGAATCCGTATTATTATGACGGTTAAAGTTTGGCCGTGAGAGGGACACCGGTCCTTCGTATGCTGCCATTGGTTTGGGCAGACGTCAGGTAGTAATTATTGAGATGTCTGAAGTGGTATTGGTATTTATTAGAGGTCTTGGGGCTTTCGCCCATGACCCAACAATTTTAGTTATAATTATTTACATTGCAATGTTAATAAAGAGATGTCTGAAGTGAGGAAGGCTCACTGTTGCATCTCTAGCAGAACTAAATAAATACGGGTTAAAATTTCACGGCTACTACGTTCGGTAGAGTTATTATTGTTTCAAAAGGAAAGGCTTTTCAATGGTACAGGGCAAGCTACAGATATCTCATTCTCGTGAATTTTCTTTTTTTTTTCAATTTTTCTTGTTTAAAAGATTGATTGGTAGCAGTTACGATTGGTAATTTCAAACTAGTATCTTGTCAGTATGTACTAACATGGTAAAGGTTGCGGCGGAGGAAGCGGCGCCAGTGTTGCATATCTTTAGTATGCAATTTGGACACAAGTTTGACCTCGTTTTTCGACATGATGGGACATGAAGTTGGAAATGTTCCTCGGTCAACCCTACCTGAAAAAGGTCCTCTTTTACCTTGCAATGTCAGTTTTGTGTTTTCTTGTGAAATGGAGGAGCTTGGACGCCATTCTGAAAAGATGAATTTCATCGACCCAGAAACTCAACAATTCTGATTTTGCAGTGTGTAGTCATAGGGCTTAAGCCTAAGATGACATATTTAAACGTAACTGTATGCGTTTATTCTTATTTTTTTACTCTCTGCAATTTTAGTTGTTTTAATTGACTGAAATCATTGGTTTCATTGTATTTCAACGTAATGTAGATACTACTAATAATGTTGGGAACGAATATGTATTTATGTAGAGCAAATACGTCCGGATTAAATGAGGAGACTCACAGTAAACATAAATCAAGCAATCCATTGCAAATAATAAGTGCTAGGATTTTATTTACAACCGAACCATATACCTTCCATGCATATTTCTAAAAAATAGTGGACCCCAAAGTGCAGTTTTGTATCACTCTGTTTGTATCGATGTATTTGCAACAATTGTTTCCATCAAAACAGCTTTAAGTTAAATGTTCATTTATTTACTCATATTGTTATCAATGCAATATTCCTGCGTATATAGGTATATAAAAATAAAAACTACGTATAAGAATTAAAATTACAACAACGAACTAGCATACTCACAGGAATAATCAAGAGCTAATACAGTAATCGTTATTAAACATAAGCTGAGCTGACATTTTTTGCAACTAGACTTCTCCTCTTGCCTTCGGCAATGCAGGATGTTGAACATGAGTGTAATTACAAACCTTGGATTAGCCTTTGAGCTTTTGACAGCAGGCGCAAGTTGAACGTACTTCATCATCCGGTTTGGTATTCTCAGCGGTGTTGGTAGTCAAGTCCAAGAATGGGGAACTGTTGGTAAATACTAAGGACATTTCTTTCTTAAGAAATTAATGATTTAAACAGCAAATATGCTAAGGTACAGTAGAGCTACAAATACTATAACATTAACATTTTCAGCAATGGATAGTGTCATTGCAAAGGCTGGGAGAACTACAAACATGAATAGTATGTAAAACATAGCAAACCCAATATACACAGCCGTAGTATTTGGTGGGGATCATAAGTACTTCACTGATGCTGTAACACAATGCTGACTGCCTGCTCGTAAATATCTCTCCCGTATACATCAGATTGTCGTAAAACATCCACTTGAGCTAATTCTTGCATTATAATGCCCGGAAATATGAACGGATCCATGCGCGGACTCGTAAGTTCTTCATGAAATAAATCCAAATCTCTCTCCTCATTCACACTTGCATCATCAAGGTGGAGCATGGTTACCTTTTGAGTGCACATATAAATATTACTGCCAAAACATGGTGGGCATTTTCATCTGCTATTACTGGATATTAAGAGAAACTCTTCTTGAAGAGGATGAGATAAAATCTACCGACTATGTTTAATTCATTTTGATATTAATTGTTATAATTGCATGTAGTTAGTACCCGTTTGGACAAAATGATTTGTTTGTACCGTATACGTTTTCTAACCTGTTCCAAAGGAACATCCATGTTGCTCGGATGTAGGTTGGCAATCATTAGTTGCAGCGGAGTCCAATTATGTTCTGTAGATAGAGGATGGTTGTTCCAAGAGTTCATAAAATCTCTGAGTGCACTGTTTAGTCGGGGAAGATACACGAAATGGAGTATCGCCATGTGCATCGGATTTTCAATATCAAGAATGCCATCGTGCTCCATGGCAAGGAAGACATTGTAGTACGTGCACAGCAAAGCTGGGAAAACATCACCCCAGTATCTTTCGATTCTGCAAATCAACGACATAAAGACCAACAACACTCACGTAAAAACTTATCTCTGAAAAAAGATTTAATACTGACACCTTTGGTTGTGCACGGACCGGCCAGTAATGAAACTTCCTCGACCTAGCCCACGATTGCGTAGCATGAATCTGATAATAACAGGGAGTTTAAAAGTTGATACGACTACAGCAGTACACTAGCATAATTGCAAGCACTTACTCGGCAACTTTCACGTTTTCCTTCCCTTTGTCACTCCTACAACGAAGTGGCAGTCCCCATTCAGACACGCCTGTTAAAAATGCGTTGTAATTGCTTTCGCTGCTGTTTTCGTTTCCAACTTCTAAATACACCACCACTCTGCTCTTCCCGTCAATGCCACCTATGTACATCACACAAACCTATACATCCTCTGTTAAAGTTCAAAGGGTCTATATGTCACATCCACCATCCTAGTTAACTAACGGCTTCATCAAAAACATAAATCATTCATATTATCACGCATTTTATTAACGTGCAAACAAATTTCTCCGTCCAATACAAAATAATCTATCGTTTTTTCACCGCTTGATTAAAATAATTGAACACGAAGAAAACTTAACCAAAACAACGCTCTCAAGGAAGAATTCAACGTTATTTAAACATTATGCTTCTTGTGAGCAAAAAAGGTAGCATAACTGCAATGACTTGTTTCTTCAAATACTTCAGTTATGGATTATGTAATGTGTTTTACTTATTAGATATTCCGATGATCTGGGAAATGTTAGTAGTGGTGGCAGGTTGACGCTCTGTTACATTGTCAAAACTTGTTTTGCAGGCATTTTCGTTTCGAACAACGTACATAGCGAAAATCATTTTGATGTTATGGTAAAAAAATATTGATTGGAAAATTTTTGAAAAACTTTGTTTTGGCTGACTTTGTCACAGGATAACTTATGTAATTTTTAAGTTATTTTTGTTTTGGTCAAATACTCGGTTGACCACATTCATATGGTTGAAAAAAAAATTTAATGGTTAAAAAATCTACGGTTAAAACATTATTTATGGTTTACAGTTATTGGTCGAAATATCTGGACGCCCCCTTATTTGTAGTAAAAATAGGTTTGTTTACATTTTACTAATAAAACTGAATGATTGTTAGAAGTTAGACTGGTAACCTAAATCCTACCAGGATGTATGTATTATTTTGGTAAAGACTGGGCTGCGAGAGGGAGTCCAGTGTTGAGTATCCTGCGAATGCAAAATCGACCTATGTTTGACCTCATAGTTGGACATGATGGGACATGAAGTTGAAAATGATCCTCGGTCAACTACCCCTGAAAAAGGGTCCTCTTTCACCCTGGAACGTTAGTTTGGGGGTTTTATGCGAAATGGAGGAGCTTGGAGGCGTTTCTGAAGTGTGGCATTTCAGCGACCCAGAAACTCAAGAATTTTTATGTGGCATAGGGCTTTAACACAGTATGGCATATTTATAAGTGATGAGTTAGGAGTATGTGATAATGATCGGCACAAAACCTATCTTACTAACTGCATTCTCATTTTACTTTGTGTTCTCTTAATTTTCTTTATTAACTCGAGTTTATTTGTTCACATCTGGGGGAGCAAAGGCTCCTAATTGTGCTCGGGCTACTACATTGGGGAGAATTAGAGAAATATTTTGTTTCCATTTGGGAAACTGGTCCTTCGTAGCGAAAAGTCAATCCTGGCATTTGACTGGTTTAGACTCGAAACCATATTATTATTAATTCCAAAGTGAGGAGTTAACAATCATTCGTCAAAATAATTCAGGGTGAAACCATTGGACAAAAATGTTTGCAAACAAAATGTACTAGACCAATATAAGCTAATAGTACGCATTCTTATTACTACCTCTCACGACGAATTTCCACCGAATCAGCTTCATATGAGTATCAATGTGCCACATTGAGTTTGAATACTGTACGTAATATTGCCGCCTTACAATGACCCTTGCTCTCATTTTTCTTTGGTGGACTCCTTGCGGGTCAACACGTTTCATCGACTCTCGTATTTTCCATTCTTGAAAAATCAATCCTCTGGTGCGAAGATATCCTTTCATCCTTTTGTATCCAGTATTGGGATACAACCGAAGAATTCGAAAAATCTCGTTATCTATTTCTTCATTGCTCATCGTTGAATACGTAGAGCGTATCTGTTAACAAACAAAACTAGTTTATGTGCAAGCATTTCGGTAAGCCTAACGCAGTTTCTACGAGAACACCCCTTAAGATAAATGCAGCAAAAATCCCAACGTACGTACCGATGTATGATCTTCTTTCAGTCGCCTGTACAACGTTCTTCTAGACACTTGCATTACATTGCTAGCCTTAGCCAGAGAAAATCCGATGGATACCAGTTGCTTCACCTCCGCCGTCGAAATATCAATTTTGGGCCTACCTACTGAATTTCCTACCACTTGTAAGAATTTGCTTCTCATATTATGAAGAATATGAGAGTATCGAGGGTTTTCAGAAATCTCCTCATTCTGTAGTAACGTATCGACTTCTGAGATTCCTTCTTTAATAGACACGAGTTCCGCAAGACCATTGTCGATTCTGACGGATATGTGTTGAATTAATTCTAAAGAATAATGCAAGGAGTCCATGTTTTAAGATGCCTTTCAATTGCAATTAAGTAAACACAGTTTAGTAACTATTTTTGAGAGCACAACATGGTAGACTTGTAAAATCACTGACTGCAGAATTTTCTCACGGAGGAAGCACAGTTTTTGGAAGTATACTGCGCAATGCAGTTCTAACGTCATGGTTGCTAGCCGCTCATTAGATGGCATCAGAAACGCCACCATAAATTTAACAAATAAAAAACACCCCAGGATTAAACAAGCCAGTCTCTACTCAGAACAAGCTTTTACTAACTCAAACATATCATTTCAAAATCCATTCTATAACACTGCTATTTTTAGTATTAACAACATTTACAATTCCAATACACGAATGAATGGTCTAATATAGATGATGTTTGTACAGTTGTAAAAAAAATTTGACAGGGGCATATCCGGACTTCCAGGTTTGCTATCCAGACGAGAACCAGGTGCAGCCGACGAACTATAATGAAAATCAAAGTCCGTCACGCTGAGAGGTGCAAAGGCTAGTCGAAGAGCTTCTTTCAGCAAAAGCACATCCTTCGAGGCATCTGTTACACAACATACAGTATTAATTACCAGTTAATTTCCTGGTAATTATTGCACAATTTTTAACTTTCATCATTACCATATTGAATCACTTTGTAACCCAGTCCATTTTCGCTCAACAATCTAGCGTGACATGAGTTAGGAACGCATAAATCGTGTGGCCCTGATAGATATAGGAACGGATGGAATTTCAAGTTGCTCCCAGTACATTCCTTGTACCAGTTGTATGGACGAAACAGTCTCCTAAGTTCTTCCTTAATTTCCTCCGTCGTCATTTTCAACACATACACCACACGAAACAAAAACTCTGGTTCACTAAACTTTCTAGCTTTCTTTGCAAGGTCATCGACAACACTTCAATCACATGTGTGTTACTATTACCAACTGTACAACAATCATTTGGGAGTATCATAAAACGTGAAAACTGTAAGCATGCTTTCCGTAGTTCGATGTTGCCTCACAGCTAGTACAAACCGAAAACTGATTGCAAGTGGAAAACGCAGGAACGTGTGTAGCATGATGTACGTGTACTAAGTTATTCGATGCGTATAAACCCGTCATCCTTCCCTGTTATTTTTTAATTTACATACTGCCATGTATAGATTCAGTAAGTGATTCGAGATTGGCAAAATTCCAAGCTGCTTTCACAAACAACAAAATGGCCTCAAGTCTTCTTATTATTCACCTCCAAAGAGTTAACAATTTCGAAAACCAATCATTTCATATAATGCAGTCTTTCATTGACAAACACAGTTTATAGTAAATCTGCTTAATCTTTGCGGTGCAATACTATTCCATGCACAAATGCAATTATTGCCCTCAGCATCCAAGCATTGTCATTAGTGTACATGCTTTAGTTTGTGTGAACGCCTCATGTTGAAATTATTAAACAAAATGACTACGAGACTACCGCAGCCAATTAACCTCTACCCCTTTTTAAAACAACACATTTCTGATTTCCCGCACATTAGGTTGTATAATAGAACCAACTCTTATCTTATACATTGAATTTGCATTTAATAAATTCTACTTGAGACGCAACAGGTAGTACCTATTTTAGCTTGGAATGACCGGTGACTATAATTTTATGTAATTTTACCCAATATTTTACCCCGAGTAAGTTTAGGAGCATTTGCACCAGAAAAGAACAACAAATTCGAGTTACACAGAAAAATTAGAATAAAACAAAGTAAAATGAGAACGTTAATGAATGTATATCATGAGGTAAAGAGTAAAGAGCAATAATAACAATCTACATATAGTGTTAACTCCTCACTTTGGAATTAATAATAAAAGTGGCTCTGAGCCAGTCCCAGCCAATTGCCAGGATAAATTTTAGCTACGAAGGACCAGTTTCCCTTTTGGAAACAATATTTTTCTCTAATTCTCCCCAAATAGCAGCTCGAGTATGTTTAGTAGCCTTTGCCCCCTTAGATGTGAACAATAAACTCGAGTTACACAAGCAAATTAGGAGAAAACAAAGTAAAATGCGAATTTTAATGAAGTTAGTACGATAGGTGTTAATTCGTTCACATCCAAAAAGATTCTAATGATTTTCATAACAACATTTCCTAATATAATAACATTAATCGCATTTAAATTACATTAAAACACAACTAAACCAATGATTTCAGTCAATTAATCCTACTACTATTACAGAGAGTAAAGAGCAATAACAAAAAAAACTCCTACAATTACTTTCAGATATGTCATACAATGTTAAAATCCTATAACTATGCACTACACATGAGAATCCTTGAGTTTCTGGGTCGCTGAAATGCCTCATTTCAGAATGCCCTCCAAGCTCCTCCATTTCTCATAAAAACCCAAACCCAAAGTCCCAGGGTGAAAAAGGACCCTTTTTAAGGTAGGGTTGACCGAGGCACATTTTATCTTTAGTGTCCCAACATGTCCAAATATGAGGTCTAACATGGGTCAAAATCGCACTCTCAGGATACTCAACACTGGACTCCCTCCCTCGGCCCAATCTTTAACATGTAAATACATACTTAGATTCTGGCAGGTTTCACTCTAGCAGTCTTAACTTCTTACAATAATTAATTTTACTAGTACAATGTAAACAAACCCCATTCTCACTACAAACAGGTACTTATAGCAACTAAATACAATATTTATTCCTACCGGAGCCCACCTATTTAACTTTCAGCTGCAAATCGACTAGAAATTAAATAATTTGGATAACCCTGCCCCGGCTTTATACCATTCTAATCATCTTTATTTCATTGTATTCGAGACGCAATATATAGTATGTATTCATGAGTTGAAATCCTATGTCTACACACTGAACATCATATTTCTCGATATTCTGAGTCTTGGAAATGTATTTTTTCAGAATTGCGCCCAAGCTCCTACTTTTTACATAAAAGACCCAAAATGACTTTACAGGGTTAAAGAAGACCCTTTTTTAGGTAGGGTTGACCGAGGAACATTTCCAACATCATGTGCCAGCATGTCGACAACTGAGGTCAAACTTGTATCCATTTTGAATGCTAACAGTAAACAACACTGTGTTGGCTCTCTTGCTCCAGCTTTAAAAATGTAAATACGTATTAACTAGGGTAAAATTACCAATCATAACTTCTTATAAACTTCTTTCGTAGCCGGAAGATTCGTCCAGTGACATCTTCATCCAGTACCTTTTGGACGGAATTTTTGGTCCAAAATAGTTTTGTCCAGAAAATCTTTCGTCCAAATTATTTTCATCCACAAAATTTTTCGTCCAAAATAATTTCGTCCAGAAAATATTTCATCCAAATTTAATTCGTCGAGAAATTTTTTCTACCATTTTTATTTCATCCAGAAATTATTTTGTCCACAACTGTTTCGTCCAGAAAATATTTTGTCCAAAACTATTTCAACCAGGAAACAGTTTAGTCCAAAACTTTTTCGTCCAGAAAGTTTCGTCTCTAAAACTGTTTCTTTCGTAGCTTACGTCTTCCTAGTAATTGTACAAAAGTAGTGCGTGCATCCATCTAATTCTTCATTCAACAAATATTCAACCGCGAGCAATGTCCTCGTATAATTCGTCAAGTAACAATGGAAGGTAAATTACACATAGGACCAGCTCCCTAATAAATAAGCTGTGAATAAATACAAGTAACTGCAACATTGTACCTTTTTTCAAACCATTATTTTGAATGCTTGCAACATTCTTGTCAATTTGCATATAGTCAAATTTAAGGTAGTAAATAATTTAAAGTAGGCCATTTCGACTAAATTTCTCATGGACATAACTAAATTAAATTGGCCATGTAAGTGTTATGAAGTTCTAGTTTGAAAAAATTGATTATGATTCCAAAAACTAAAATTAAATTAAGCCATCAAATTATTATGTCCCTCATGTATGTTTCCTCACGTATGTATTTATCATATTTAGAACTATGTTTTCAGCTATGAAAAAACAACAATAATTTTGCTTTCTTTAGCACATTCAAGTTCATTCAGTCATTATTTCATTGTTGGCGTTAAATCTGTGTCCGACAACTTGCTTATATTATTAACCTTAGCTGCGCATTTCACCTGAAAGTAAATAACATCCACAATAACTTTTCACCGATCATGCAAAACACCTAAGCGGAGAGGAAGGTTCAATATTTGCAAGTTTAGCCTGGATCCGAGCTCCACAACATGGGAAAATCTTCCTACTAATTCTCATGCAAACTTGTTTCATGCGCGTTACCAAAAGACCTGTAGAGGCATTCGTCGTATCTTTGACGTTAATAGTGGTGAGATTGTGGTCTCTGTTTAGAAGAATGCCTCTACATCTGTTCTGTTGACGCGCATGAAGCAGGTTTGCATGTAAATCAGTAGGCAGATTTTCCCATGTTATGAATCGTCATTTGTTATTCAAAGACCAAATGTGGCAGTGCCAATGTTTTCAGTCTCGCTGTACAACCAACCCTTGATCTCATCCTCGAAATTCATGGGCCAAACGCTTGTTAAATGATGATTTATTTTTCTTGTAAATACAGTGTTTGGCAAGTTTGATTTATTGGTTTGTACAAAAGCATATGAATGATGGACAGTGTCGCAAACTTGTACAATGCAATTTCGCCCAAAAGAGTATTAATGCTGAATACAAACCTGAAATAAGCTGATTACATACACATTAATTTTTATTACAAATCATTTTTTTAAGTAAGGTGAAATGGGATATGAAGAAAATTGACATAATTGCCTCTAAGTCAGTTGTTTTCAGGTGTTGAGTAGAATATCCACATTCTTTTTCAGGCCATCGAATTTGTAAAAGTTAAAAATGCTGTGCACTTTAAGGGAGCAAGTCATAAACAACTACAGTAATTATCTTAAATAAAGGGTTGCCTATGACGTTTAACAAATTGTCTAGCATTCCCTCACTAGGGAAGCAGTTTGTGTAACATGTGAAAAACATCATAATAAAAGTCACAAATATTTGCGTGGCATACGACCTCCCTTCAATGATGCTGAATCGGTCCAACGGTTCGGAATTTATCTCCGTGATCTGTATTTTGAAGGTGTTAGCAAATTATATTTTTAAGCAAGTGATTTTTGTAAAGATTCAAATGCTAAAAATTCAAAGTGTAACAAACGCATCTTCGTCACTGACTAAATATTTAGTGAATATCGTTCTCATTTTCTCCTACGAGTATACATTTTTTGTACGATTCCAATGCTGTAAAAGATTCACCATTTCATCAATACGAAATATTGAAGTGAAAATCGTAGTTTTATAGAAATATGTACAGTGGAAACGCACTATGGTCCACTTTTAGGCTATAAGACATTGCATGCTGGCCTGCTCTTCATAAGATGTGAAACAACGGCATTGCAATGATGCGTTAATGAGGTGAAGAGGAGAGCTCAACTACTGCATGGGGTAATCATTCACTGATGTATTGTAAGCTGCAGGAGAGAAAATGTTTCTCATATGTGGAAAAGCTAGCCACGACGCTTTTCCCGTGAAAATGAAGTTTCACCACTACATGCGATGAATACATGAGGGATATTCACCAGGGTGTGAGGGGTGCTTTAAAACTGTGATGAGTTGGATGTGTGCGCTACTTGCTATCGTGGTAAAGACTGATTGGTGACGTAAAAAGAGAATGGAGAAAACTTGACTTCGTCATTTTAAAGTTCAGTAGGTGTTGTGAGTCCGGTGTATTTGTACTGCATAACTTGAGCGAGAAAACTAGCAGAGAAAATCAAGATGCACCGACATCGAGCAATCGGATTTCAAGATCCCATTGAGAGAAGATTCTGTGAAATGGAACGTAGTTTGAATGGTAAAACTATTATTTGTACATTTTAATCATTACATTTATTTTCCTGAAATAAATATTACAATGTAGTATTACGAACAAAGGATGCAAGGATCTTACTTACTAAAAGCTTCATTTCATATGTTGTAACACCGCGACGCTCTGATTCTATTGGATTTTTTTTCAAAGTTGCCATGAGTGACGAAAAGAACCATTCGTTTCAATAATATGAGGATTGATTTGGCTTGTCATTCATGTAGGTCATACTTCGCGTGGAGGTAGTGATTTCGGGGCGATGCAAGACCATGACAGAAACGGTGGGGCCGGGGAATTTCAAGGCTGCGAAGATCCTTCGTCTGGTAGCGTCGATAATATTGGTATGTCAGGCCCACGATCTACCGTGAATGTGGGTGCGTCGTACCGTCGACAAACAACAGGTGACATATTTGGCTAATTTTGGGCAATGAGTAATGACTTGCATCATTCCTGTTTCTCACGAATATTGAATTTGTTATAGGCGGATTACAATGTGGCTCTGGGTCATTGGAATCTTCAGGGTGGACTCCGCGGCCCGAAACCGTTACTTCAACTGGAACCGGCTTTGATGGGCAGTCAACCCGGGCAATGCATGTTGGAGGTATGAACAATAGCATCAACCTGGTTTAGGGAATTTTCCAAAACTTTATGCGTTGCAACATTTCGTTAACATAGGTTCTCCTTGTTTGGCCGAGTTTCCCAACAGAGATCGGCGTAATGGACTAGGGTCATGGAACACAGGTAGCAATAACTCCAGACCTTCCATTGGAAGTACCAACATTGGCACCCATGGGCATGATCCAAACCTATCCCGACGTAATAGCTTCTATCAAACAAGTAGCCCTGGCAGTCTAGGTACCATAATATGAAAAAATGTGCGTACCTGAACAGGTGTATATGTTCGTTTTTATCACCCTGTAGCAGAAGGGAATGCTAATGATCGGCAACAACAATTGGCGGTGTTAAGGTCGTACTCCACAAGAACAAGGGTGTACAGACCACAACTCACCCATGAGAGGAAACCTGACAATCGAAGAAACCCTTACAAATTCATTGAGTTTGTATGTCTTGGCCGGGCATCTGATGTGAAAATTCCGGCTCCTCAATACCTCAGTTTTCTCGAGTCCGGCGAAAAAAAATTGGGGCGGGCTTACTTGAAATTAGGTGATCATTTCGTAAAAACATTTAGAATTCGTATCATAGTAGTTGTAATTCATATGAAACTTAATTTGTGTAAGCAATTCCAATGTTTCTTTGGTTGGTATCCTACCCGCGTAGACAGAGATGGCGATTCCCTTTACGTACGAACAACATTAATGTCATACTTCCCCAGACTACGCCATGTACAATTCACTGTGATGCAAGCTGCCCAAGGTGGTCACATCAACAGACGCTTGATACCCTTTGATCCCAGAAATAGGGTACCTTGTATGGACACCTTATGCATGAAAAAACTCACGAAGCTGTACATAACACCTGATGTTGATCTTCTGGAAGACGGAGAAAATGTAAGATATATGTACAACCAAAAATTAGTTATAAGATTTCATTAAATAGGGTTTCTGATAAAAGAAATTCATTCATACTACTACGTCTGTTATGTTTCCAATACAATTAAATAAATATGGTTAGACTAGAATGGGATAAAGCTGGGGCAGGGGTATCCAAATTATTTAATTTAGTTCATGCAAGTTAAATAGGTGGGCTTCGATGGGAATAAATATTGTATTTAGTACTTATTTGTAGTGAACCTAGGGTTTGTTTACAATTTACCATTAAAACTGAATGATTGTTAGAAGTTGTGATTCGTAGCTAAAACCATGACATTTATTAGGTATGTATTTACATGTTAAAGATTGGTCGAGGGAGGGAGAGCAGTGTTGAGTAGCCTAAACACGCAATTTAGACACAACTTTGACCCTTTGTATGATTATGATGGGCAATGAACTTTGATAAGTCCCCCGGGTAACCCCCCCTGGAAAATGGTCCTCTTGAACCCTATGAAGTTATTTGGTGCTTTTTATGCAAATTGGAGGAGCTTGGAAGACATCTTCAAATGGTAGTTTCCAGTGACCCCGAAAATCAAGGATTCTTATGTGCATTGTTTCGTGATAGGGATTTAGCATTGTATGCCATATTTATAAGTACTTGTATGAGCAGATATTATGACTCTTTACTGTCTGCGTTGTTTTTAGGTGTAAGTGAATGAACTGTGTTATTAGGAGTACGGAATCATGTTGTGTCGTCTTTTAAACTTATAGCGACTACGTTGTTTGATCTTTTGTAGGAAAATGAATGGGATGCTGTGAGTGAAGATGAAATGGAATCATGTCCCAATGCAGCAATATCTAACACGGCAGGAAGAGTAATGAGTAGGTATGAAGCGTACCCTCTCCTGAGACTTGAGGAAATGCGGACAATGGGGAACGTTTCAACCAATGAATCCAGAAGGAATACTGAGGATCGCAATGAACACAGTATGTCTGCAAATGCAAATGGCAGTAGCTTGCCATGTGGAAATACGGTGTCGTATGACGACGGCAGTTGTACTGACGGCACAGTCAACGGAAAAGACTCCATGTCCGACATCACAGGTTAGTGCATTGCTCGTGTTGAATATAATTTCCATCGCTGTGCTATTCCCACGGAATTTGTAGATTTATTAGTTGCTAAATTAGAATGGGATAAATAAGAGCTAGGTGATCCCAATTACTAAGTTTATTGTATATTTGTAGTCGCAAGTTAAAATGGTGGGTGTCCCGTCTCCAACGAAAATAAATAATGATGGTTAGATTTGAATGGGCTAAAGCTGGGGCAGGGTTATCCAAGTTATTTAATTTATACTTCATTGGCAGCTGAAAGTTAAATAGGTGGGCTTCGGGAGGAATAAAAATTGTATGTAGTTGCTATTATTACTTATTTGTAGAGTAAATATGGTCTGTTTTAATTGTCATACTAAAACTGAATGATTGTAAGAAGAAGAAGTTATGATTGGTAGCTAAAACCCTGGCAATTAATAGGTATGTATTTATATGTGAAAGATTAGGCCGAGGGGCCGGGAACAGTGTTGAGTAGCCTGAACATGCAATTCATACACAAGTTTGAACCTTTTTATTAATATGATGGGCAATGAACTTTGATAAGTCCCCCGGGTAACCCCCCCTGGAAAATGGTCGTCTTTAACCCTATGAAGTTATTTTGTGGTTTTTATGAAAATTGGAAGAGCTTGCAAGACAGCTTGACATGGTGGTTTCCAGCGACCCCGAAAATGAAGAATTCTTATGTGCATTGTTTAGTCATAGGGTTTTAACATTGCATGACATATCTACGGTAACTTGTGTAATGTGTTGTTTGTGGTTTGTAGACACAATCAAGGAATTCAAGATAGGCATGATAGCAATGGGTGAGCAGGAGGTGTATGTTGCAAGGAGTACTCTTACAGAGGACACTCTTGATGTGATTGTAAAACCCAATTTCAATATATTCCAAAAGTGTAGGGTGCGTTTTGACGGCGAGGAAGGTATGAATAAAAAAAACTTCACACTTTTAAGGTCTCGGAATGGTGGGATAATTTTTGAAAATAAAAAGCAGGCGTGGATGGGGGGTCTCTAAATAGCGAATGGTTGTGGAAGACTGCGACGAGGCTTGTGTCAGAACCGTATAATGGTCTCAACTTATTTGAAGGCTCGCATGACAACAAACTTCCCGCAGCCGATGTAATGCTGCTTATGGATGGGAAGTTCAAGGCTGTGGCTAGATTTTCTTTTCATAATTTTCTATTCGGAAAATTCGCTATTCGAGGGTTGTCACGAGCGGTGATCGACTACTTTGTTGCTGAAAACTATGACAAGTCAACAAAAATTCGGATTACCCAGAATGACCTAGACGAAGATACAAGGCGTGCTCTGGCCCTGGTAACACCGATTTTCTTTAGAATGTACCTGGCACGAGGGTCTTAAAATAAGTTGATTGATTTATTGCATTGCAATTGTAGATTGCTAAAGTAGGTTTGGATGAGCATATTTCTCATGAAGAAAAAGTCTTCTTATCTGGAGTTTGCCATCAATGCGGATTCCGATTTGAAGTAAAAAAAGAAAATGCGGAGCTAGCATCGGATGTTTTGAGGAGACACCATGTTATTTACAAAAGAAAGTCGCAGCTTGACGACATGAAGACCGTGTTTGAGCAATTTGGCTTGATTCAATTCTTAAGGAACAACGTAGATGCGGAGAAAAGTATTTTTCCTTTGGAGGAGGATTTACGGATGCCCGTAGATATCCTTCTTCGGAGCATCCGAATGGAGGAAGTGACGTTGGGCACACAAAATGTTATGAAGTGGATAAAGCGATTCATTGCCGAAAATGTTAACAGTAAGTACATTCACTACACTAATTGCAGCAGTACATGCTTCAACTGTATTGCATTGTAAGTATGCACGTTTTACGTATTAAAGATCCCGAGGTTATTGAATCTCTTCTCACAACATGGACCGGAAGTGGTAAAATAGAAGATGGTCAGACATTGTTAATATCATCGGGGATGTACATGTGCTTTCACGCATGCGATAAAAATCTGGAAGTTCAGGAAGATATGACTGAAAATATGTTTTTCGAACTGTATCTCCCAGCTGCTCTGCATGAGGACTGCGGTTTCGACAGACTTTAGATGCTATTTCTAAGATCGAATATACAGAAGAACCTAGGGGAACATGTGTAGTTACCGTGATGTATGAATGTCTGGCTACGTGTCTCATTAAGAAATTAGTTGGCGGCGATAGCACAATTAAATAAATGTAGGTATAAGAGGATTTGATTATTATTGAGTAATATGAAGTTCGTCGGATTAGTTCCACATGGAGTAAAATTGGATAAAGACGGACTTTATCAGAATGTTATAAAACTACAGCAAAGTAGTGGAATAAGTAAATTCCTAGTTATAGTAAGTTGGAAGATCACTGGGAGGGCTTCATCATTAAGTAAAATTAATTAATGTTGCATTTACGTACTTTAGTGAAAATAGGAATTGTTTTTATTTTTGATGTTGGAAATAAAGACTAAGAGAAGTTATTGTGATGTCTCCAATACAATTAAATAAGGATGGTAGATTAGAATGGGATAAAGCTAGGGCATAGTTATCCAAACTAATTAATTGTTTGTTCATTTGAAGCTTAAAATTAAATAGGTGGGCTTCGGTAGGATTAAATATTGTATTTAGTTGCTATAAGTACTTATTTATAGAGAAAATTGGGTTTGTTTACATTTTACTACTAAAACTGAATGATTGTTAGAAGTTATGAGTGGTAGCTAAAACCCTGGCATACTGTAGGTATGTATTTACATGTTAAAGATTGGGCCGAAGGAGGGAGAACAGTGTTGAGTAGCCTAAGAATGTGATTTCGACCT
>JAQFXU010002127.1:0-22733 GCA_034693705.1 Spatulosminthurus flaviceps
ATATTTAGGATACTATTTTGACTCTTTTTAACAAAATTTTGCTATTCCACTGTGAACCAAGGTTTTATAATTTTAATTTACATTTTGACCAATATTTTACAAACTAATAAACAATTAATAATTGTGCAAATATTACACAAACACGTTCTGCTAAACCGGATCATTTCCATGGTCAGAAAGATAAGTTTGCAGATTTGAAACTTTTTAATTCAATTCAATTCAGCTCATGACCTTATTTAAAAAAATAATTCCTGAATCAATACATAAAGACAGACCCTTCAGCAACACGGGGTGTTGCGAAATATTCACGAATTATTTTTAAAAAGATTTCCAATCGTATGAAAAATTTCCATTACGCTCTTTTTGTCAATCTTTTATCCAATATCCATTCAGTTATTATTGATTAAAAACCAAATAATTTCGTAGACCTTGCTTCATTATTAATGCATTTCAGTATCTAAAACATCACTCCACCGCCCAGGAAAACAGGAGTTCAGAGTAACAAAATTAAAATGTAAAAGAATACTTCCATACCTGAATCATCGTCATACAAAAAGTCTTAGCTTTACATAATTAAAGTTTTTAATTATTTTCATTGCAACAAAAAATTAAAACGTTCCTCGGACATACTCAACAGGAATAGACTAATAAATGCATATTTATGCACCTCACGCGCATATCACAAGTTCACGACTACTTTTGTAATTAGATATCTACATATACCTTCCTGCGTTAGAAAGTGTAAGGCAAATTCACATACAATTAAAAACTACCTTTCCTTATTAAAAGTCCCATTAAATTCCCATTCACACACTATTCCTCTTTCAAAATTAGCTTCATAAGAATGAGAAAAACACAAGAGAACATCCCCCTTTTTGTACATTGGTCTTTTACAGTGGGAAACCCATTCGTGTTTGGTGTACACAAGTAAAAGTTAACAAAGTGAGCAATAGACTTTTCACATCCAACTCATACTCGCCTTGCGATAACAATACAATCAATATTCTGTCAAGTACATGTTTAACAGGTCGGGAAAATATCAAAACACACAATATTTAATTAACATAAATAAACCTAAAATATATTATTTCCTATACAATGAAACTTATTTAGGAGGAAAATTAATTTTAGTATTTAAAGTCATGTACAAATTCCATCCAAATTTTTGTTATTTTATCAACAAAGTACCTCATAAAATCTGCGAATATTTTAACTTCTGTTTTGCAAAATGCATTTCCCTAGTTTCACATGGCACAAATTTCAAACAAGTAGAAATTTTGTGTAGAAATACAATTAAAAAATCACGGTTTAGTTTCAATCCCGTTTTTTGCATCTTGAACGTACATTTTATACTTGACTGGTAAATACCCCTAAACCTAAAATTGAACGACCCTAATTTTAAAATTTTTACCC
Organism: Spatulosminthurus flaviceps; assembly: GCA_034693705.1. Classification (NCBI taxonomy): domain Eukaryota; kingdom Metazoa; phylum Arthropoda; class Collembola; order Symphypleona; family Sminthuridae; genus Spatulosminthurus; species Spatulosminthurus flaviceps. The sequence continues at coordinate 1,414 of JAQFXU010002127.1, forward strand.
ATAAACTCTCAAGGGTTGAAAATCCTCCATTCCACCATAAGCCTGAGGAATTTGATCCTTGGGTAAATGTTTCAAAAGCACCGGTTGAAATTTATCCGGATTAGTTCCAAAAACTTGCAAGCGGTCAAAACCCTTGCCCAAAATTGGTCGAAGAACACTGAGAAGGCTATGAGCTGCGACACTGGCTGAAAATTTACAATTTATTAAAATAAGTTTTGCATGAATGTATAATTATGTATTTTTCTCAAAACCACACAGTGTACTCACCATTGACTATGAAAGCTTCATGTGCAAAGGGAAGTGCGTGAGTAATTGTCCTCATCTTCTTAATTATGAAAGCCACAGCTGAAAAAATAATCATTCCCACGCTCGGATAGTATCAAAATATTTAAATGAACACACACGTTTCAGTTAAACTTCTAAAATATGATTATTGGCTAATTATTTGCAAAATTTGGAAGGCTCACCTTTGGCAGAATTTATCTGCCGTCGATCGTAACCGTCCATGTCAATGATAACTACGACTTCCTTCACAGGCTTCTTAGGACTGGCTCGTAGACCTGTGCTGTTGAAAACCCTCCAAATACCTTGGTCAATGTGTTTGGACAATGCACCTTCCAATTCACTGTCTCCTTTCGTAACGAACGTAGCTAAATCCCACTTGCCAAATTCTTGGATCCAAACTGAAAGATTTTTTTAAAATTGTTCAATTTGCGGTTCACATTTTGTTTGTATAGGTTAAATTCTTGTTTTTACTGGGCAAAATTTTGTTTGCATCCGTGGATATTTCAGTCACAAACTGTTCAAGTGCACATCATCAGCCAAAATTTCTATCGCAAGGTCAAAACAATCAAATTTCCATCTTATTAGGAAATATTTCAACTTGAGAGAAATTTTGATAAGCACAAAACTTACTCCCAAGAGAACAAAATTTGACAGGGGAAAAACAATAATAATTGGGATGAAAATGCCCACCATCACAAGTATTTCAAAGCTATTTTCAACAAGAATTTATAACTTCCTTGAAAATAATTGGTAAAATTTTCCAAAATCTTACTAGGCCTATTTTCAGCATCAAAACCGCTTAAGTAGTAAGGGAAAGTATCCAGGATTTCTTTGGGTGGCTTCCATCTCTCCAAATCCCATTTTACTAAATACTGTAAGTAAAAACGATCAAATCTTAAGTCCTTCAACAATTATTCCATTTAATTAACAATCAATAATAAATTACGTTCGCTTCAATTCGTGTAAATTACTATTTACAAATAACTATTTTTTCTACTCAATTTATTACCTGTAATTTTGGTGGAATTTCTTGCAACTGAAGTTGACTATGAGTGCCCATCACAGCGAAAATGAAAATCAGTCCGAAAATACTTAGAAGCATATTTTAATTCGTAAAGAACGTAAGAATTAATAAAATAATTTTAATGCACTGAAATCCATGGACAAATTTTCTGAGCTACCTCGTGACTTTATGCTAACCTTGCGTTATGAATCAGAACAGGATTTAATCTGGAGAGTTTCTTGTGTATAGAGGAAGTATTCAGCATTTTCTTGCACGTTCATGAAGAGGAGATAGATTCAAGTGTATAAATTATATGGAACCTACGTCCTATGGAGTCAACTCCTTTTGTCTATCCTGTAAGTAATAATTATGTGTATATTTCAAAGAGATGTTTTCCCACTTTCGTTGAGGTAGAGTAAGAAACAAAAAATGAAGAGTTGTAAAAAGTGGAATGACTATAGGGAGCAGTAAACTATACGATAGTTAAATTGTCAAGCATCTCTTTTCCTGCTTCACTTGTCCCAATCATGTTTTTACCCCAAAATCATGTACATATTAATGAGGAAAAGGGAAGAAGGAACCAGAAGTCGAGACAATGGTTCACGTATAACTTCTTCTTGGCATTGTTCTTTCCTGACAGGCAACAGGGGTAGGTACAGCAAAATGTGTTCAAGCATCTTGCATTCCTCACACGCGGACAATAAAAAATTTCTTGGAACTTGTGTAATATAAACTCACTTGCAAAATCAAAGGTTACGTGTGTAGAACTGGGTATATTTCTTAAAAATGAAAACCAGTTCCTGTATTCTTGCATAAAAACGCATGTGCAATCAGTTTTCTTCCTTAGAATTGGTTTTGTAACTCTAAAATAATAATAATTAGATTTGATCCCTCGTGAGGAAATGTTAGTCATGCGATTAGCTCCAATTTTTATGGACATACGGTTGTAATTGTTATGCAAAATTTTACAGGGAGAGGTAGCGTAAGGTACTACTACCAGAGTTGTTACTATGGTAATAAGGCAGAATCATAAAGGAAAAACAAGTGACTATTGACTGGAGGGTTGATTTTCAACTGGAGAAATGATTTGATATTACTAGATCATTTTTTGTGCCTATGTTTATTTTGCAATAGATATTGATCGGATCAACTGATTTTTTTCCGAGAGTCCAATTACTTTAGTTGTAAGTAAAAGGGGACGTATGGAATGAAAGTTCGTATCAAGTAAAGAAAATTTGGTTGAAATTATCTTCATGATTGCGTAACAAATTATTTGTTAAAAAGGGCTACCAGATGAACCAAATCCTCTAAAATATTTAACAGAATGGTTTTCACTTTGACCAAAATGGCTATCAATATTTTTTTTTAAATTACTACCATATTTAACAAAACGGCTACAAATTGACCAAAATGTGTGTTGATCTACAACACAATCATATTTTTGACCAATTGAGCAAACTACAGAATTGCCATCCTTTCAAATAATCATTTCACCATTTTAATAAAATGGTTACCAGTTTAACGGTTATTATTCAATTCAAGGACTTATTAACTTGTAATGTCCAGGCCAGTACATAAAGTCTGGTCTCTCCAGGTAACTCATGAAAAGAGAATAAATGCAAAACATTTTGAGCCAATATTGTAGTAAAATTCATAAAATATGTAGATAATTTGACCAACTACAGAGAAAAATGCAATGGAAAAGTTAATCCACTTCGCCAGACAAACAAAAGCATTCTCCCAGAACGTTAACAAAATATAAATCTCCAAGAGGTTAAAAAAAGTAGGAAAACAAACATTGTATGTACTTGTTATTTTCCAGACTCATTTTAATTTTTTCCCATAAAAAAACAGATAATGAAATTTATCCACGTACACTGCAAGCTTATGACCACAACAACTTTAAATAATTCAAAATCACACGAATCTCAGATACTCTCAAAGAGTCCCCATATCCTATCCGAACACTTGCACAGGTTTAAAATCCTTAGCACCCCCATACCACTCAGGAATTTGATCCCGAGGAATACGTTTAAGTAACACCGGTTGATATTTACTTGGATTCGTTCCGTAAATATCCAACCTCTCAAACTCTTTCCCAAGAATTGGCCTTAATATGTTCAGCAACGTATTCGCGAAGAAATTAGCTGGAAATTTTCCCACGCACACATAAAATGTTAAAGAACATTCCAGCTATAAATTAATAAATAAACATAATAATATAAATAGTCACTAAAAAAATGTATTACCATTGACTACATAAGCACCCGACGCAAATTGAAGTGCAATCGTTATAGTTTTCATCTTCCGAATTACAAAACTCACAGCTAATAAAATAAGAAAAAGAAAAGAAAGAAAAAATTAATGTTGAGCTTTGCGCACATTAATTACATCATTAACTGTTTCCACCTTTTTCCTCATTAAAAAATTATTTATTGGCAAACAAGTTTTTCCACTTGTTTAATATTTCTATGTAATCTTTCCCTTTATAGCTTACCTTTAATAGAATTTATTTGTCTGATGCTGTAGCCATCCATGTCCACAATAGCTACAATCTCCTTAATTGGGTTTTCCTCCGTGGCCCTTAAACCCGTACTATTGTACATTTTCCAAAGCCATTGGTCCACATGCTTCGATAAAATTTTCTCCCATTCATCTCCTTTCGCAAGTATGGCAGATACGTCCCATTTTCCAAATTCAAGCACCCAAACTTTAAAAACCATAAAAAGGGGGGAAATCTTGTAAATATTCATAGCAATTTTGACGGCGAATTTTTTCTGAGAAATTTTCACTTCAACGTTTTCAATATTACACATTGTGGGGGACTCTGGAAAAGGCGAGAAAATTTATTTTTTGGAGAAACCGTTGTTCCCAAAATCTTTGTTTTTCTCCATGCGGTTGGACAAGGACGCCCACAGCTAGTTGAACTATAACGCCCCGAAATTAAAATAAAGTTCCTCATGCCCAAAATCGGTAAAACATGCAATTTTTGCGAAATTTTAAAATTCGAAAAAAAAATGGAAAAATACAGGCGACAGGATTTGGCTGAAATTTTTTTTATTTCACTAAAGAGAATTAATTAAGCACAAAGATCAAACTGTGGCTCTTATGAGTTAGGAGAAAAGTTAAAATCGCACATATATGTATGCTTAGGATGAAAAAGGTTAATTACCTGGCCTATCATCCATGTCAAAACCGCTTAAATAATATGGGTAATTTTCTGAAACTTCTTTCGGTGGCTCCCAAGTGTCCATATCCCAGTTAATAATGTACTGTCAAAAATATTAACGATTCAATTCACACTGAATGAGCAATTTTCAAACAAAAGATCTGAGGCTACAAATTATTTCTGATTTTCGTTCCCCAAATCTCGGTAAATAAAATAGCATGGGGGGATCTTCGAGATTTCTTCAAATATAACTAGAAATTATAGATTTTCAAAAATACCTGCAATTCATTAGGAACCTCCTCTGGTAAAAGTTGGGCTAAAGACCCTTGAATGGAAAAAAATGCAATGCACAGTTTCAAATAGAACATTTTTGCAAGCAAAACAAGTGAAGTTCAATGGAAACTATTGCTAGGTACCGTGCCTGGAACAGACTGACATTCTCAGGATTTATTTCCCTTTAACTGACTCTATTTCAGCAAATATTTCTTGATTTTGATAGAGATTGCATTCATTTTTAACCTTGAACCATGTGTTGTTTGTTTAAGTCACCGTAGGGAAATTCACTGTTGATTCTGCCGTGGGAATACATGTATATAGAGCAGGAAAATTAATCCAAAAGTTATATAAAGTCTCATAAATTTACCTCTCTCTTAAAATTATATAATAGGTTTAGAAACCATCGCACATGAGATTGGAAATAAGATTAACCTGTGTAAAAATATAGACCTGCTCCAAACGTTTCCGAGGTAAGGATTCCCTATTAATAGAACTCATTTTTTTAATATTTGCTCCAGAAATGTTTTTTGTCAGTACTAAATGCTCAAAGTACCTCACATAATCTCCATATAACTACTCAACATAGAATGTATGATAGTGATAAATGGATTTTATTACTTGCTAAAACGTATTATTAATCTGACAAGTTCATTTTTTTCTACGTTAAAAAACACTTGAAAAAGGCCATTTAAATTCTATGAGTCAATCTCCATATAGTAAAAACTGTACCACAATTTTAGACACGAACCTGCAACATTTTTAACGATCCATTACCTAACAAATCATCCTACAACTTGCCCACAGTTTTATGAATAAATAATCAATGACCAAGGAAAGTAATTTCAGAAATTTAAAGGTGTTGTATTTTTGTTGAATATTCAATTTCAGTCATTTTTTGTATAAAATATCCAGAATAATTTAATAATTACTGTAAAAGGTAAAAAGATGGTATAAATTTTAATAACGGTTTCCATGTGCTCAAAACTTGAAGATCGCTACTGGAAAAATTAGCCGGAAATCCATAAAGGTTTGAAGTCCTTAGTTCCACCGTACCACGGGGCTAATTGATCCCGTGGCATATTCCTTAAAAGAATGGGACGGTATTTTACAGGATTTGTACCATAAATCTCTAATTTCTCAAAGTCCTTCCCCATTATTGGCCGTAGAATGTTTAACAGGGTTTGACCAAAGAAGTTTGCTGTTAAAAAATTAAAACGATTTAAAATTATGATTTTGATGTGTTATTTCCCCACACATTTGAGCAAAATCCTGTCATTTTCCTTGGCGGAGTCATATAACGACTTAGTAATATTTTTTTAATGGCAACAACTTACTATTAACAGCGTACGCTCCTTGTGCAAACCTCAATGTGAGAGTGACGCTCCTCATCTTATGGATGACAAAAGCCACGGCTAAAAGTGTTTGTAATTTAAAGTGACAGTCAGTTTTAATTTGACAATGACTTTTCAGGCAAAAATTCAACCGCAGTTAGCATCAATTTTAAAAACAACTAAAAAATGTCAATGGAATTTTTTCAAACTGTAATAGCACATACCTTTAACTGAATTAATTTGCTTCAAATTGTAACCATCCATATCGATTATGACAAAGGCCTCTTTGACCCGCTCTTCTTCCACATCTGGGTTCCCTCTCATCCCCGTGCTATTATACATATTCCACAGCCACTGATCCACATATTTATCCAAAGCCTTTTCCCATTTCACTCCCCGGGCTAAAATCTCCGGTATATCCCACTTCCCGAACTCCAAGACCCAGACTAAATCAAAAGAAGCGGTCTTACAATTTACAAACGAATTTACCCAATTTTCCGTACAAAATTAATATAAACACTTAAAAAGTCCCGCTAAATAATTCCTTACTTACTGGGTCTATTTTCCCTATCAAATCCACTTAAATAATAAGGGAATTTGTCCAAAATTTGTTGTGGGGCTCTCCAAGTGTCCAAGTCCCATTTTAATAAATGCTGAAATTAAAGAAATACATTATATATGTGTTCAAGCACCCTTGTAAAAATAAACCACACGGAAAAGTATTTGCCTCAATTTACTCCTAAAAATTTGATGCTAAGTACTCTATGGTTTTTACCTTTAATCCATTCGGGACTTCTTCGGGTAATATTTGTGCCCTAGCATTAAACAGAAATTGTATGCCGAAAATGGTTAAAATAAAAAATAAATGTGCTGACATGGTTTTTACACCTTTCCTGTAACTTAAGGGAGAATCAGAACAAAGCAAGACTCAAAAGTCTTGGTATCAAGTAATTATTATCTTGGATCTTGCAAGCCCTTTATATTCTCTGCCGGGCTGAGTGTGGTCAAAGGGGTAAAATGAGTGTATAGACTTTAACATGCATTTCCTTGCATCCATGCACTATGCACCATGTCACATTTCTCTTTACCATCACCTTCATCAACGAGGCTGAGGCTTCCTTTGTGATTGGCAAGGAACGTTATATTTCCCAGGTGCTTGAAACACGTGCCGTAATAAAGTTTACCTTTCCTTAGTGTCGTATATTGCAATCTTTATATTGCTAAAATTTAACCCCTTTTTAATTTCACTGAGTCTTATAATTTTTATCCGCGTATGATTTAGCACCGTGTCGCTCAATGTTTCAAACCGGTTGAATCTTTTGATGCATCAGCAGGATGCATATAATTAGTCCTTTTCTCACTCCTTTGTATCTCAAACACTCATCCTATTAGAAATGTGACATGATTTTGTTCACGTTGAACTTTTAACGAAAAAAATGAACTCATAAAACACTTGAACATTAAAAATTTAAAGGTGATCCTACGAATAAGGATACTCCTTGTGCAATGACATTTCATGATTTTTCGTATATGACTTTAGCCCCGTGACTAATCACATTCGCGTGCGTATATCTTTGGAAGTTACACGCAAAGGCAAACATCACTCTGCAAAAATTTCTGGACATGGGAAAAAATGTAGTATCTGCTAAATTTCTGATTCAATCTTGTACCTTGGTAATAATGTGTCAAGCAAAACTTGTACAGTTTTTTGGGAAAATTTCGCCAAATTTTATAACTTAAATGTCTTGGATGTGTCAAGGTTAAAACGCAGTTGACAATTTTTATAATAAAGACGATTTTTCCAATTTAAATGGAAAAGAACAAATTTTTTATGTACATTTCATTAATTTCAAGGGGGATTAAAATAAGTGGGGAACGAAATTAGAAATTTGAAGGGAAGAGTTAGCAAAAGACGTGTGGGATTTAATCTTCCCTGGCAAGGGTATTTGGTTTGTGAAGTGGTTTCTATTGTCGGACTGATTCTGAGAAAGTTGTATATCTAGAGCTGCAGGATATAACATGTACCGTTTTTAAGCGTCTACGATCTTGTGGTCACGTTCACACCATAGTTTTCAGGTTATGACCTGACACCATACATCTCTAAATAAATAATTGTCTCGTAAATTAAAAGGGCTGACATATTTTATAACATGCATAATATTTATATTTATTTGCACATACCTCAAAGTAACCGTAATTTCGGTGGATGAATAACTATAGTTACTCGTCAAAATGCTACTCCCTCTTTTCTATCATGCCCCGTTGTAATTTTTTCACCTAAAAAACTACGTGCGGTTAGACATGTTGCTTTAATCTGCTTTATGTATAGATATATAAAAGTCCCTTCTTTTGCGTACGTGCGTTTTCAATTGAAACCGGTTGAAAGTCATGCGGGTCAATCTTAGTAATAATTACTTTCGCTTTTCCTTGTCTTTCCTACAACTTTCCTTCGAGTCTTATAATCAAATCCATCTGCAAATTATATTAATAATTTAAATCTGGCGTATGAAACTTCGTTGACAACTAGTGGTACACATTTTGGCCGGTTTCCAACGGACGAAATTTCATTCAATTCTGTCAAAATTTCAGTTGCATGAAACGAAATTTCATTCACATTGGACAAAATTTCAGTTGCATCGGACGAAATTTCATGCACATCGTTCAAAACTTCGGTTACATTGGACGAGATTGCGTTAGCTATCAAAAACCTACGACCTACGCATGCTTAACATATCAAATCGGTCGCGTTTTCTTTCGGGGCCGAACTCGTGTCTCTACAACAGGTTTTTGCAGCTCAAACTCAATGAAAAAGCTTATTTTAAAAACTTGAATTTATTACCTCACGAAATCCATAAATCAATCAAAACTGGGGTTTTAAGCATCAACCTGTTTTTCGTTGAGGGTTAACTTCTTTAAGAATATGCATATAAAATAACTCTTGAACCTCAAGACAGATTTAGTCTCCTAACGTCCTGAATTTACCTGCACATATTGTTACACCAGTTCAGTGAGAAATTATACTTCACTGCACACAGCTCTCTCTTCAAAATATATTTACAATGAAAGTGAACTTCCGATTATTCATTCTTCTCCACCAATTTTTGGTTTCCGGAGCATTGCGCTGGGATGGTGACGTCCAAGATGTGATTCCAGAACTGAAGGTAATAATTTTGCTTGAATTTCCATTTGTGATGAAAATTTACAAAAAATTTGATGCATTTATTTTTTTAATTCCAGGAATTATTTTCAAGAGATTTAGACACCTGGGAAGCACCGGCGGAAATTCGGAAGAAATACGCGTATTACCAAAGTGGGTTTGATGAAGATAAGCATCCAAGTAAAAATCCATACGAAAATTTCTTCTAGAATAATTGTATTTGCTGTTTGTGTAACTTGTATTTTAAGAAGAGCATTTATAATAAAATTTTATCAAAAACATTTCAGTTTGGGTCCAAGAACTAGGCAAATGGGATATTCGAGAAGCGGTTGAGAGAGGCGGGAAATATTTAGAAGATTTTGAAAAATACTGCGACCAATGGATTTACCGTATACTTAACAGCACTTACGTATTTTCAACAGCGGAGGCGCCTCTTACTCAAGTCGTTACTATTCATGACCTGGATGGATATTCAGCGCATCAGTTCTCATCGGCAGCAAGTATTTAAACTACAAATATAACTCCTTCAATTTTGAATAAATTATAATTTCTTGGTATTTCCAGCTCTTGCTTTCATAACCAAAAAATGTACTCAACTTGGTGTAGCCATGAGGATTATGGACTATGGGTACATGCTCAATGGTATGTTCTTAAATATTTTAAAACAATTTCAATCCCAAAAACGCATGAAATTGGTTAAATAATGTCATCAAAATTTTTAAGTTTCTGATTATTTGTATTGTTTTAACAGTAAATTTTATTGCTGAGAAACTTTTGAAGATTATTAAACCCTTATTTGGGCCCCACGTTTCGAGGCTGGAGATATTTGGGACGAATAAAGATAAATGGACACCAAAATTAATCCGAAAGATCCCAAAAGATCAGTTGCCAAGTTGGTACGGTGGAATCAAGGATTTCGTACCATTCAAAATCTACGGTTGAATGTCATTTCCAACGTCTTATCCGTACACCCTCAAAGGCTTGAATCCTTCGTTACCACCATACCACGGAGGAAGTTGATCCTTCGGGACGATTTTCAAGAGCTTTGGAATCCATTGCTTTGAATTTGTTCCGTAAATGTCGAATTTTTCGAATTCTCGCCCCAAAATTGGTTTTATGATGTTAAGGAACCGCTCGGAGATGTAGCTATCTAATAAGATCACATTTATAATAAAACATTTCAAGTATTTGAAAGAATTTTATCGAGACGAGGGATACGTTGGTTACCAGTTAACACAATCAATGAAATATTTATGTAGGGCTTACTGTTGACGAAATAAACCGTGTGGGAGAACCTCATAGCGATCGCTATTAGCCTCATTTTTCTGATGGTGAATTCTAAGGCTGGAATTGAAAGGACATTTTATTCTCAAAATTTGACAAATGTGACTGAAATATTGGACGACGTAAACAAAGATTCTTCGTAAAATTCGTACTGAGAGTCATTTAAAGGCTCTTAATTAAATTCTGAATACGTGACTATACCTGGCGTGGACGTGAGCTGGCGCAGTTCGTACCCTTCGGCATCGACTATCGTTTCAATTTCCTTAACAGGCAGATCGGGAGTAGCCAAAATCCCTGAACTGTTGTAGCAATTCCAAAGTAACTGATCAATATGTTTATCCAGCGCCGCTTCCCATTCCGGACCTCTCTCGATCATCGTGCGTATGTCCCACTTACCATATTCAATTACCCAGACTGAAATATTAAAACACGTTTCGAAAAAAACCAATTTGAATATTTAAAATGGAGTCCTAAAAACATATCTACATATACTTACTTGGTCGATTCTCTTCATCAAATCCACTCAAATAATAGGGGAACTTCTGGCGAATTTCTTCCGGTGGCTTCCAAGTGTCAAGGTCCCAGTTTAGCAAGTACTGTTAATCCATCAAACAAAGTGGCAAAAATTAATAACGAAATATTCACAGTTGGGAAAGTTAGTCAATTTTCAAAGTTGACTCTGGAAAATCTTCATAAACTATTCATGTTTTAAACGGGGACTCTGGAACTCACTTGTAACTCCGCTGGAACCTCCTCCGGCAGAATCTGACTCCTTGTATTTCGAGCTATCATTAGCATCATGAAGACACTAACATTTAAGCGATAAAATCGTTTCATTTTTTTAAACACTAGATTCAAATTTAACTAATAAAAAGATTAAGCCGAAAATATTAAAGCTATGAACAGGAAGACGTCATCGGCTCGAATAAAAACCTACTAAGCAAGAAGATGATCTTTGAATCCTTTATGAGGATGAACATCCTCTGAATTGGTCCGAAGCAATGACCTGAAGGTTGGTTAGGTAGATTTTAATTATGTTTTATCATGCATTGCTACTTGATTTTTCCCATTTCATTTCATGATGCCAATGAGTTGAATTAAGATATGATAATTTTCTAAATATAATTAAGGATTTATTGGTACCACACGTAAAAAAATAAGCTATTAAAAAATACAACGATTTCCCATCAAAACGCATTTGTCGCTTTATAAATATAGAATTGTACTATATGGATCATCCAAAAAGTCGAACAGGAGTGAAGTCTTCACTTCCACCATATTTCTGAGGAAGTTGATCCCTTGGATAGAGCTTCAACATCCTCGGCATCCATTGTTTCGGGTTGGTCCCATAAATCTGTATTTTCTCAAATTCCTTCCCCATAATTGGTTTCAGGATGTTCAGCAGACTTTCTGCGATAAAATTAGCTGAAAAGAATACGTAAAAATTAGTAACGAGAATAGTGTAAAGCCAAACATGGTTTAAAGTATTGTCATGAGCTTGTAAAATAAATAAAAAACTTACTATTGACCATGAACACAGCATTGGCAAACTGCATTGCGATAGTCACCAGTCTCATTTTTCTCAAGGTGAACGACACGGCTGTTTAAAAAAATTAGTTTTATTAAATATTAAATATACGGTGAAAAACTTCTTCCTCTGCAACTACATACACATTTTGCATAAGTGATTAAACCTTTCAGTGAGGTGAGTTGCTTGAAACCATAACCGTCCATATCCACGATAGCTCCCACTTCATTCACTCTATTTTCTGGAGTGGATCTCAACCCAGTGGAGTTGTACAGATTCCAAATGGCTTGGTCAATATACTTGGCCAATATTTTTTCCCAATCCGTCCCTCTCTCTACGATCTTGCGGATGTCCCATTTTCCAAATTCTAATACCAAGACTGTAAAAAATAAACAATGTGAAATTGATTTAAAGTACTTGGGCATTTTCAAATTATGTTCCAGTCGAATTTTTTAAAAAGAAGTCACGACTTGCAAAACAAATTCTTTATGGGCAAGGTTTTTTTGCAAAATTTTCCAACTTAAGTGAATTAGAGAAACTTTTTTTGCATCCATATAACATACATTTGAGCAAAGTATAAAAATAGAATGCTCAAATTTTTACCCGCAGAGGCGGTGGAATTAAATTGATTTAGGAGGATAACCGTTCCAACTCCAACGTTATTGCAAATATTTCCACGAAATTTTCTGCATTTTTGAAAAGTTAGGCCAAAGATTTGTGCTAAATTTTCTTGTGTTTTATACTCAGATTGCCAAAAACTATGGAAATAAAAATATTGACCCGTCTTGGCCCCAAATATTCTTCAAATTGTTCGAGCCGATTCTCAAATAATGTACTTCCCTAATTTTGTTCGACACATTAATAGATTACAATAGCAATGCTATTATTACGGTTAAAGTACACACACCACCTGAATAAATAGTTCCACCACCTATGCATGCCCTAATTCATAAATCAATGGAATCTAACTTGGTCTATTCTCCTCGTCGAAGCCGCTCACGTAGTACGGGAAGTCCTTTTGAATTTCTTCCGGGGCTTCCCAGGTATCTAGATCCCAATGAAGTAAATGCTACAAATTAAAAAAATGAAACAAAGTTGAATTTCCTTTGCACAGCATTACAAGTAAAAAATCATTTGCCTTTTTTACCTGTAATGAATCTGGAACCTCTTCCGGTAAAATTTGAGCTTCGACAAAAAAACAGGGGCCCAATAGGAGAAAGGAGAGAAAAGTCCAGAGGAAATTTACTCTTGACATTGTGTTCGGCAAATGTACTCAAGTCTGACAAGAAAAAAGCTCTCAATGAACTTTACGGTTTGAGATACGAAATAGGTATAACAGTAAAATGGGCTTCCTTCATACGTCAATGTCTCTCTTTTCAGGATACAACAATATAAAATAGTAAATTTATACCATATGCCTTACCGCCTTAGAATAATAATCATCTGATACTTTTAGTTTAGTAATTGCATATATTTTTTGCCAGTCCACCGATGATTGTGAATGCTAAAGTGCAACATCGTTAAGGGTGCGCTTGCAAGTACTGAGAGCAAAGGGTTGTGCAAGCCCTAACAAGTTTTTTCTTACACCGTTTACTCACACTTGTTTCTTCATTTCTACGGAACTTGCGACTTGCACTCGCAACATTTCTACCAATTGAATTGTGCAAAGATAGTATGAACATTATTGCACCTCATACAAGGTTTTCGTTATTCAAAACAAACAGAAACAGCGTATGAATTCTGTCAATAAATTGCCTAATTTTCCTAACTATATCCCATTAAAGTGTTATTTTTATCATTACCTAAATTTCCCAACAACGATCACTTTAAGGTAGGTCATTTTCACATAAACATCAATTTTTTGGAATAAACTATGCGTAATAGTATGATTAATTTTACAATGGAATACGCCTTTTGTATGCACAGTCAATGAGTAGCCTCTCCCAGCAGGTTTTTCCTGAAGTAATATTGCCTGCAGATACTCCCAATTTGCATTCACTAATATTCAGTTGATGAGTTTAATCCTCAAAGTACAACCCTCCTACAAAGCTAATAACACGTTTCTCTTTGCGATTAATGCATAAAAGTACACACGTCTTAATATCGTCCATCCTGGTTTAACCACATATAATTAAAAAAATCCCGTCCACGGCCTACCCCACACGTCATTCCCACGTCAGCATTGGTTGATCTTAAAGGTTTAATTGTTTCAAAAATTTGAATAATTTGTTTATTCGAATATATGATGACCAAGGGGTTTTTTCAGAACGATTGCGGATGCCACTTTTGCTCAAAGTTTCTTTAGAGAATTAATATGAGCCCAAAAGAGAGAGAGAGAGCATGAAATCTACGAAAACTAGTTGTTACTTTTATTGTAAACAATTCCTGAATCAATTGGCTATAAATAATATTTGAATGTTAAATAGATTTTATGGTCACATTTGATGCAAAGGGGTGATCCCAAGAATTGACATATTGAAAGTCAACAGATTTTTTGATAGATGGAATAAAAAGTATCTTGTACAAGCTAGGGATTTATCCTCCTCGGTCTTGACAGGTAGTTCCTTGAGAGCTTTGTACGTCTTATCCCTAAGTCGAAACATGTAGTTGACCAAGGTGCAGGGCTCTAACTCGTTATACGAGGACCATAAAGAGTCTTCAAAACTGCAAGAGATAAAAAATTGTGTAATAATTATTATTGATTTCAATACATTGATCAATCTTATGACTATTGTCTGTGTTTATTAGCAGAGTTTCTGTAGACCCTTAAGTTTATCATTAGATATTTTCGCGAAATTCACTTTCAATTATTTTTTGTGAGATTTCCGTGCCAGATTTGGGGCTGCAACGGAGAAAACCATCCCGGTAGTTTCAAAGTTTTGATTTTTATTTTTAGAACGAGTCTTCTCTTTAGTTATGTTTCCCGTTGAGTTAGTCTTCATGCTCTTGCCCGATGAAACTGCGTAGGATGTTTTGCCATTAGGTAATGGAAATGGAGACGTTGGTCGCTGTCTGTGTTCAGATTTTGACTGATGATGTTGCTGTAGTTGTGGTTGTCTTGGGGATGGTTTCGTCGGTGCGGGAGTAGTTTGGAAATTTTGACTTTGCTTCCACATTAACGCAGCACTCTCATTCTCGTGAGAAGTATGGTCCGGTCGTGATGGGGAGCTTACTGCAGAAATTGCTGGACTAGATGCACTAAAATCCAAACTGGAAAAATTTGATGGTGCGTTTGAAAAAGCGGCTTCTTGAATCGTCCGTTCAAGAGTTTCATATCTACGTTGCAATTCTTGCCTCTCTTCAATGCCCTGTCTTACTGCCTCATGCAGCTCTTCCAATTGAACGGTTTTGGCTTGAAACATGACTTCAACATCAACTTTTCCCTTCTGAGTAGTGACCAGATCATGCTCTAATTCTTCCACTTTTAGTTTCCATTGCTGCAACTCCTGATTAATCTTATCTCGATAGTCGTCCCAGTTTTTATTGTATTTGCTTATTTTATCTTGCAAACTTTTAACTTCTTGTAGTAAAGCGGTTTCACGTTCCTTGGCGGATTTTAACGACCCTTCATAGTTGGATTTCAGGATTTCCAACTGATCATTCAGTTTTGAGTGATGGCGAGCCCAGCGCTCCTGCCATCTCTTTTCCACTTCTTCCCTTTCTTTTAGACTTTGTGTTAGGCAGGAGTCGGCTCTTTCCTTCTCCATCGTTACTTCTCGTTGTATCTCTGCCAACTTTTCAGAGAAGTCTTGCTGGATCTTGTCCTTCTCTTCTTGCGCTTGATTCATCTGACGTTCTAGTGACGCAACATTGGCTTTTAGTTGCTCTATAAGCTTCGGGTCCGAGGATTTGTGGAAAGCTCTATTTTGAGCTGCAAGTTGTTCCAGTTTATTTTGTTGATCTTTGTAGGATGCCATGAACCGGTTTCGCTCTGCTTGGTAACCACTTATGACTGCTTGAAAATTCTCTATTTTTAGTACACTCTCCTCGTATTTCACTCGACATCCATTCATTTCGTCTATCAACCGAGCATTGTCACCCTAAAATGACAAAAAAGCTGAACTTAGAAACCTTAATTGTATTACGCTCAATGCAACAAAACAAATCAAAATTAATAATAATAATATACCTTGAGTTTTTCTATAGACTCTCTCAAAAATGCATGCATATCCTGACAGTTGCTATGCTCGTCAGTAATTGTCTGAAGTCGACTTGCCAGCATGGCGTTTTCCCTTTTCAAGTCATGGACTTCGATAGAAACCACAGAGGAAATTTCTACAAATGTTGAAAGGTTAATTTGACCATGCCAAAACACAATTCAGGTAGATGCAAAAATTAATATTCAATTTCGCAGCTGATAATAACTACTTTGAACTCACTGGAAAGAGGTTTTGGGCTCGGACTTTCAACTCTGGACATGTTTGACTGCTTTTGAATTAAGTTTGCGATTTCTTGCTGGTATAAATTATTCTCAGTTGAGAGGCGGCTACAACGGTCCATGAGATCAGAGACCTTCGCTTTTAAGGCTGTAAAGTCATTATATGAATTTTATCACGCTTCAAATGTTCTTATTGGTAAGTAAACCTTCTCTGATTAAATTACTTTTACCGATTTCGGTAGTACTAAATCCCGAATCGTTCTTAGCCGGGGCTGGGTTTGACGAGCAACTCCGTAAACTCTTAATCTCTTGAAGTAACTTTTGCAAGTTCTCTTCCAAACTGATATTCTTCATTCGGAGAGAGCTGCTCTCTGCCTCAGTATCTTCAAACATTTGGAGTTGATTTCGAAGTTGGCAAATTAAGTCTTCTTGTTGCTTAAAATCTTCTGAAGCTATTGCATACTTTTGAGCCAAGTCAGAATTTTTACTCTCGCTACATTTAAATCTGTCGTTCAAACGTTCTAATTCGTTTTCGAGTGTCGTGCTTCGAAGTACCCACCGTTGACACTCTTCATCCCTTTTATTCACTTCCTGCCTGTGCATTTTACGGGCATTAGCCAAAGTTTCCTTCAACCTAGTGGCCTCTGCTTGAGTTTCTTTTAATTGCTTGAGTCGTTCTTCCTGATCTCGAACTTTGGTTTGGAGGGCCCGCATCTCACTCATAGTTAAGTACGAATTTCCGCAGTACTCACATGTAGTGTTGGGGCTGTGGCTATGATTCGATACCGTAGAACCGGCTCTGGATACTCGGGGGGACGACGCTGCACTCATTGTGGTTGCCGTACTAGAGTTGTATTCGTTAAATTCGTTTGAGTCCCCACGTCCAAGATGATTTGCACTAGCGCTACCTCCTATTTGCCCGAACTGTCCCACCTTTGAAGACAGCTGGGACGGAAGGGAACTTAAGGACTTTCTTAAAACTGTAGGCTGCACTGAAGGCTCGAAAGTCCCTTTGCGACTCATTTTCTGGTTTTGTAATTAAGAATGGAACACATTGGGACTAGCATGATGATACAAAATTTAACAAAAGGTACATTAAAAACTAATCGCTGAGAGCGGCGAATATTTTTTTGATTTACGACACCACTTAGCACTTTTGTCCCCTTTAGCAATGAATCATATGTCAAATATATATATACAATATAATATGATTCATTGCCGAAACAAGAATTTAAAAAGTTTATTAAAGTTTAAAATAAATGTCTTGATATTTTAAATAAACGGTACTGTTTAAAATATAAAAACCAAACCAAAATCGACGTTTTTAAGCATTATACATACAATTGTTACAATATCTTACAAAAATCAGTAACTTAAGAAACAGTGAAATCTTTGAAAGCCTTACTTTAACATTAGAAGAGCCAAGTCCAGGGCGATGGGATCCTGCAGGATATACTCGTAATCAATCTCATACTTGTAATTATCATTATTATCAAGAAATTCGTCTCGAAGTTTCGTTAAAAGGGATACTAGTCTTGCATGTGCGTACTGAATACTAACTCCAGTGTCTCCCGACGATTTTAGAGCCTCATTCCAATCAAAATTAAGCTCCTTATTACGACGAACTTTAAACGAATTAATTATTAAAGATGATATGGCTAAGTTCTTGGATATTTTGATGTCATCTTTGTATCTCGTATTGGGAGAAGAGGCTCTAGAAATATCCATGAGATCAGTTCCATCTCGAATGACTTCCGAAAGTAAGGAGAATGTTCCAGAACGTGTAGACTGGCCTAACACACGGCCAAATGATACGTGCTTAAACATGACGCTTTTATTTTCATCATCTGGTTTATTCACCCCAACTTGACGAAGAATATCAAACAACGCCAGGAAATGGTTTGATTGGGATACGTCCACGATGTACACCAAGCGATCGAATCTGTAGTCGTAACAAATTTAAGCTTTTCATTAAAAGCATCTCCTTTCTATCTCCTATAGACACCGTATCTGATATAATTTCTTACTTATAATGCTGGGTCCGATGAACTGCTGCAGCAATATCTCGCAAAATATACAACGAACTTCCATCAGATTTGACTAGTGTAACCTTCAACTGCTTTGCTCTCTCCGACAGTTTCACTAACGCAAATTTACATCCGTCCGGAGCTGTTTGAACTACATCGGCTGTTTCAAGTAATAACATGGCCTTATCTGTATGTCCACTGGTCATTGTATAATCGCTTTCACCCTGCAATATAAGAAAATTAAATGTAAAAACCAAAAGAATAGACTCCCAGCACTGGGTCAATACAAGTCTCCAACAATTTAAAAGTGCTAAATTCACCATATTAACGAAATAACAGTGCTTACTTGAACGACATCAAATTCGATCCCTAATTCCTTCCAAACATCCTCTAAATGTCTTACTGACTTATTCCGAATAGATTTCCAAACCTTAACAGCATCGGAATCACCTTTCTCCAACGCTGCACTCAACTCCCTTGCCTTTCCGGCAAATTCTGAATTAGTTTCTTGTTCCTTTACGGCTCGAACATAAAATTCCAACAGCTGCGTCAAATCCATACTCTCCAGAGACTCTAAAAGAGGCTTTCCTTCATTCCACGCATTTAAACCTGCCTAACATAAAATAATTTCAGAGCAATGACAAATGAATTCATCAGCCATTATTTCAAAATAACGAAATAATTCCAATATTCCAATGAACTAAAATAATTCCTTGTAATTACATGTAAAAGTCCAAACTGCGTTCCCCAGTCTCCTAGAAAGCAAAATGCCGAGACATTTTGATGCATAGCTTTATAAATTCGAACTACAAAATTCCCCGTCACGGCTGATCGAAGATGACCCATGTGAAGTGGTTTGGCAATATTAGGGGATCCAAACTCCACCATCACTTTCCCTTCAAACTTTGGGCGTCTTAAAATTGTATAGTTCCGATATTCATTCTTTTTCAAATCCATCAAAATTTCCCGTAAAGTTTCCGCTGGAGACTGGACTGGTAACATAATCAATTCCGTTGACCTATTGGGATTTGAGATTACCGTCAAAGTATGATCAGATGTCAGAAGTCTCTTGTAGTCTTGGCAGCAGGACGCTGTGGGAAATTGCAGCCTTAATCCAATTCGCTTATCATTCTCGGACGGAGTTGCCACCCAAGTCAATCTCATATTATCCGTGAATGTTTTTGAAGGAGTTTGCATCACATTCTGACACCAAAGGGAATTAAATACATTCATATTTAAAATTATAAAACTTTATTGCAATGCAATATTATATTTAAGTTTACAAAGTCTTAACTTTCTGTTACCTTTCCCGTATTTTTTAGTAAATTTCGGAACGCCGCTCCTATTCGCACATGAGTCCCCATTTTTTTGCAACCCATACAATGAATATCTACCTCCGCCTGAGCAAAATAATACCGTAATTCAAACCTTGACTCAGCAGAGTAATTATTTTAATTGGGCCATTATGAAACTTATTTACTTTTTCAATTATATATTCTACCCGCAATTTACAACGTTACTTTTAAATTTACACTATTTTTGGGAAATCTGTAACTTTTGTGTGGGATGGTTATGGTCTCGTATCTCGTATATATTCTCATTATTCATCTTCAACGAGTCCATAGCTGTCCCGCTGAAAATAATTCCCAAGTATATTTCCTTTAGGTAGCAAAATGCTTCAGCAAGGAAAAAGTTGACAGAATGATGTAGGAAGTCTAGGCAGGCAGTTTTCCCTCCTACTGTACGCACTGCTTTATTTCTCTCTGTTCTTCTTGCTGCGTACAATTCGAAGGCAAAATATTACTTGTGTATAACTCCATTCGAGCAAATAAAAAAGGAACAAGTGTAATAACTTTTGATCCCTGTTAGCAGTAATTTGAAGCCAAATCTTAAGTTTTGCATGTTTGAATGCAATTTAGCTTAAAAGCTTGTCGTGTGGATATGTATTTAAAAAAACGAACTATACCGAAATATTCATCGTACTATTTAGGAGAAATGCGGCAATTGTTGATCTTATTTCAATGCCATTTTTTCATCTCAAGACATTCACTTTGGATATTTAAAACATTTGGGTGATACGTGATAAATATTTTTTTTAAATTTCCAATATGGTATTGGTATTTATTTATTAAAGGTCCTATAGGCTTTCGCCCATGACCCAAAAAATTTCCAATATGTTGGATCTGTTGTTACACCATATGATGATTGATTTTGAAGCAACCCTCGAATTATTTCACTTTCCTCCGCGTAAAACGAGAAAGGTTGCATGAGAAGTTAAATGTTTGTGGGCCCTTGATATAGAGAAAATTTGATTTCCGGATGTTTGTAAAGCATCAGGACACTATATAAGTGCTAGATTAAGAGAGTGTTGTGCATCATTCCAATGAATTACACATAATTAATGCTTACAAGGTCACCGATGATGCCGAAGTTAAACTCCAATAACACGTGGGTTGTTGTTTCCCATTATTACTATTTAAGTATTTGGTAATAATTATTACCCATTAAATTACGAGTTACGAGCCCAAGTTTTCTGTTATTAATTTTACTAAAGTAGCTTAAAAATCATATATACTTAAATAGCATTTCCGTTTACAATCCGTACTTTAAGACGTCACATGTTTTCTTAACATCAGCGAGAAGTTGAATGAAATTTTGAAGATAAGTTTATTTGCTAAAATTATGGAATTGAGGTCGCTGCTATGATGGACACTCGAAAGAAAATAAAGGTGGAGACAATACAATTTTAGTTTTTTTAGGATTTTCTATGAAAGTTTATTCATACGTATATTTTATATACTCTATTAGTTGGAGGGTTTGTATTTATTGGTCAATTTGAACCTACATACATCCATACTATACATTGTAAACATGATTGAGCA
>JAQFXU010002128.1:0-22730 GCA_034693705.1 Spatulosminthurus flaviceps
GACTGGAGGGAAATACGAAGTATTGAATTGAAGGGGCAGGGTTTAGTCATTGGCTAAACCCAGCATCCGTCACAACAGAGAACAGAGCCATCAATAGCCAATCCATGCACAGAAGGTAAATGTAAAGAAGGTGCTCTTGTGTTCATCTGTACCAAAACATACGGATTAAACAAGACGTTACATATCTACCAACGATGACTAGACTACCTCTGTATTGATGAGCAAAATACGGTATGAGTAACCACCTCCATGTCCGTGTCTGTAGTAACCTACTACAACTTGAACATGTGCTTTCAAGAATTCCTTCTTACTTCTTACTATTGCAGACGTTGGAGTACTGATTACTATATGCAACTTCCTATGCTTATTCATGCAGCTTTCCCTCCATGTATCCTCCCATACTAAATAAGGAATAAAATATGACTTTGCAAGACATGTGAGCGATGTTTGCATGTAATTGAGAAAGTCATTCTACATTTTCACTCTGGGACTATCGGAGAAGATAATCATTTATGATGACACTCTATTACGCATATTTCAAAATTCATAATTCCCACACATGGCAAAGAACATGTAGGCTGATGGTAACTGCGAGGATTGAGGATATGAAAATACCCGTGGATTTCCCGAGAGGGTACATTTTACTTTAAACCCTTCCTGAACTGAATTCACCAATGACTATAAGGTTTCATTGGTTGTCAGGGAGCGTTTATGGAACCGTCATTCAAATCCTTCCACTGAATCTCCCCTATCTCTCTCTCTCACTCACACACACACACACACATACGCACACTTCCGCCATTCCACACAATGATCCTAGTTTGTAGCTCACATTCTCGTCTAGATTCCACCGGGCAGATGAATCCATAAGAGGAAGTCATTTCCCAGGGAAATTTCATTCCAGAGAAAATGAAAAACACATTGAGCAAAAGCTGCAGCAAAAAAGGGAAAACCCACGCACTGTGTAAACCTTAAATAATACATATAACGATTTGGACTACACTTTAATACTTGTACCAACTGTATACTTCAACACACGACCAATTTTCCCTGCCCTCCACAAAAGGTCACGAACGTTCTCTAAGGAATCAACCAACTGATTAATAATTAAAATAATGAAATGTTTCGAAAATATAAGCAATAATAACTAATAACAATGATAATAATAATATCAAGTACTAAATATCACTTGTTGAGACAATAAGAAATTAGAAAATGGAGTGAAATAATCTGATCAAATTACATTCATTACTACTCCAATATCATTTAGCTCGCTTTCGGCAAGAGTTCAAACTCACAAAGTCAAACAATAACAAAGGATGTTGACCAATCCTTGTGTGAACCGAATATCAAAATACTTTAATCAAGTTCACATTGAGTCATTGAGACAGCAACGACAGAAGTACAAACAAATGCACGCGCTAGTTAAGCTACTACATTTAAACAACAATCTACCCAACTAGGCTTAAGAAATTTTTCCCCTATCCGTCAAACTTCATTTTACCCATCAAAGGTTCACGTGAACTTTCCACTTGAGTTTCTCATGAGAAATCTTTTACGCATATTATAATGTAACCCCTACCTTTTTTTCCACCCTTTCTTCATACCGTAAAACAAGGAATACATAACACATTTCTTCACATTTATTATTCCATGTTTGGCACATTCATACATACTTATGTTATTCCTACTTTCAATTGTAGTACTTATAGCCTTTCATCCGTATCGTTATAATAATCATGATCGTTGTTGGAAAAACTGGATCCACCTACAGAGTTCCAGTTTTTCCCAAAGATCTACAGATAGATAGTAATTCATTTCATGTACCGAAAAACTATCGTACAAGCCAGAAGCGTGGTTTTATCTACATTGCAGGTACATGCACAGCATTCAAACAAAATATCCCACAGTTTGGTTTGTAAAACCCAATGTTTTTAGACACCTTTCACAACATCCCAAGAACAGCTCTCATTTTCAGAAACCCGTTGCAAATATCTACTTTCCAACAAAAACTAGTTACTATTTTTTACGAGGCCTTTTCCTCCCAAGCTTTTGTAAAAAAAAAGCTTGCCTTCATATATATGCACAAGTCTAAAACTATGTACAGAAAAACAAAAGGTAACATAACACAATTCAAGAACATCTAGTAACTCATATAACCCTGAGAAAATGAAATTTTCATGGAAAAGCACTCTACATGATGGCAAAAATCTAATCAAGCTTTAATTGCTATAGGCGCACGAAAGCTACAAAATCAATTTACCTTGAAATCAGGCAGATGACGACGAACAAGAATAAGAACACTCAAGCACTAAAACAAAATACTTGATAAAAATTCAATTACAAAGGTTTTGACACTCCGTGACTTAATATAACTTTTAAGAGAAAAAAGTATGTTTTAAAAATAGCAATTTTCCTTCTTCACTTCTACCGTCGTGGCACAGATTTCTACCGTGATAGTACAACAACCAACATGTGTAAGTCCTTCTTCACAAACAAGAGTTGTTGATCTTTTTCGTGAAAGTGCACAGGAGAACGTGAAGGATTTCCGAAATGTTGGAAGAAAATAATTTAAGATCCAGCCGCCTGGGTCTGACTTCCGATGAACCTATCTTTTGCAATCTTCCTGACTTTTACTTGGAGAGTATCAAACGAAACAAATAATAGTCTGGCTGGGTAAGTATATATAGTAAATAGGACGGAGAGGAATTTCGATTACCGGTATTATTTTCCCTCTTCTTTCTTGGTTGTTTTTTATATTATATCGAGCCGAGTCTCAAACACAAGGTCCAATGCAAAGCAGCAGCGTCCGTTCTATGTCCGTATAGTCAATTTATAATGAGACTATAAATCCTTCTCATCATGTAATTACATTACCAACCTTTTAAATGCAAGGAGCTTCCTTGCATTTTTCCCTATAACGGACAACAACACGTTTGAGTTTTTAACTATAACTTATGTAATTGGAAAAATCCACAGTAATAATTGTTTTTAAGCTGAAGACAAAAAAAAGTTCACTTCATTATCAAAGAGACACTTTTGTTTGGAGAGGATGAGGTCTGCCTCAAATGCCGTAAGGAAGGAAGGAAGCGTCAAGTTAAAATATGTGTTCATGGATAGGAAAAACTCCGTGCCAGCTTAGATACAGCGAGCTTGCCTGATTGACTGACAGCAGACTACTGAACTGAGGCAAGGGTGTATATAGTGTAGTGTAGCGCTTCCAACCTTTTTATTGCAAGTAGAGTTTAAAAGCGAAGAGAGCCAAGGTTGGAAGCCAATAAGAACAGTCATGATAAAGTTTCCTATTCCATTCATTCTTAACGGAGCATCCGTGTACCCTATGCTATTGGGATACAAGGCCTTGTTGTGTGTTTGTATTTATAACCGTTTTTGCATTTATCTCTTGGCAAAAGGGACGGCTACAAATTATTTGGTGAATCTCTCTCTATAATATATTGCCTCGTCTGTGGTTTTTAATCCCAGGGCCAGGGTATCCCAAGATATATTATACATAGACTGATAGACCGTATAGGGTCTATCATAGACCCTATACATGCAATCTCTAATTCCAAAGAGTTCTGCTGTATATGTGAGAGCAAGCCAGAAGGTGATGGATGAAGTAAGTTTATGTACATGTAAGGTTTTTCCTCTAATGGGATGACTAAAAAGGATGAATCATAGTGATTGTATTTATAGGTACTGTGTATACAACTATACATACTGCATTGATGTGATACCATAATGGTAGAAGTGTATTAATGGCGCAATTTTCGTGGAATTAAAATTTTATCAAAATATTTACACTCCCTATAGGATTATCAAGACAGCTGTTTTTATCATGCAAATTTTAAGTTTATAACGTTGTTTTAGTTTCGCGTTTATAGCTTTATCGGCTTTGTTTATTCAAATGTGACCAATTCCTGGTTAGTATTTTTCGGTGGGGAGGAGGGGGACTTGTTAAGTACTGGAGAAGTAACAATGTTAATTAATCATAGTTTAATTGATATAGGAAGTGTCAATTGAGGTTTAGTTAGAGTACGTGAAGGTATGTATTTTTTGGTTTTAATGTGTGTTTTTGGGTGTACAAAAATGTTTTTTTATTATTTAGAAGTTCATTTGAGGTCGATGTGAATAAAACACGAGCTAACGATTATTAGAGGCATGACCTAATGAAACTTATATTGTTCGGGCATGTAAACATGAATTACGTGGATATGTGTTTTGGAAGTTAAGTAATACTACTTTACTACGTTACGCCATTGGATTTGAAATGAGAGAAATTTCTGGAGAATATAAGTCTTAGTGTAAAAGGGAAAGTAGAAAATGATTATAAGCTAAGAAATTAATCGAGAGAGGGTGACTAGAGGAAAGAGGCTTTTGTAATGAAATGTTTTATTGCATTTTTCAAGAACTAATGGGTAGTTGAGAAGAGGTAATGATGAGGTTGGATAGCACCCTAGACGAAGATCATTCCTTTATTAATTTATGAATGAATCCTTCCTTAGTAGGTTCTGTGTATATATATGTATTTAGACAAATAGTACGGGATAAGGACATTGAGCAAATAGCAAAGGAAACTAAAAAGGCTCGAAGCTTTTGCTGGAGAGGAGAGTATAACGTGTTTTTGGTGAGAACTTTGTACAAGTTCCCTTCTAGATTTCAAGAGTTTTTGCCCTCATTGGTTGGGGATACGTAGCATGGAATACAGATTGCGGTTTATTTTCCAGGCAAGAAGAGAGACGGGAAACTCATATATACTTTTATCATTCTGCCTTTTGTGAGCTCCATGTTCCATCATAGTATTTTCCACGTAAATACATATATGTAGATATTCAATTAAATTTTCGCCGTGCGGATTCATTCTGTATACAAACCTATATACTTGGACTTGGAGGGTCGGGAGGAAGAAGGAAGAGAAACTTGTATATGAGAAATGGATGGAAGATGTATTCGGAGAGAGTGCGAGGCAAAGCAAACAAAGCATCCCCATGCTTCCTTCCACCTTTTATAAAGTGTTACTACTCTTTGACTCATCGATTTCAGTCAGTCTTGGTTCCTGCTGAGAGTATCGGGACGTAGTGCATACACTCCTTCATAATGCATAGCATTTCAACGGCGCATATGATACAAAAGCTTATACTTTTTCACTCATAGTCTTGATACAAGGCTAGATGAGAAAATAATAGATAAAGCTCGACACTTTTCCAGTGTACATTTTGATAGAAACTACAAGGCGTTAAGAATTTTCAGAGCTATGCACACGCTATATCCATTTCATGCAATGCTATCACACATGTCCCCACCCCGGGCAGTAGTTTTAAGTATAATGTGTCTACCATTACTAAAAAATAAAGGTTCGGAAATGCTTGTCAACTCAAGAATACTGTCCATCAATATTTCTACAGTTATCAAATACAGCTTGAGGCTAGTGTTCGGGTTCACGTGGAGTTTTAGCATTAAAAATGTATTTTATGGGCAAAGTTACAAGGAAATATTTCTGAAGTTTTTGAATTGATGCACTTAAATTAAATGTGCTGTCTCTCTGGAACTGGAAATCATTAAAAAATTCAAGATGTGTGTATATGTATAAAAGTACGTACATGTTTATACAGCGAATGAGCATCGTGAGTATTTTGGATGTCAATGTTATTAATTCCAACTGAAAGAATTCAATACTTTTTTTTAAAGTGTTTGAATTAATATAACCTTTTCAAGCAGAAAAATCACAAAGGATATATTTTGCAATACATGAGAAAAATCAAGTGAAGCAAAGCTAAAATTGTGACATGTAAAAATATCCCATGTGTCTACTTGATTTGTAGACATAAGCACATTTACGGACTAGGTTTGCTCACCCTTCAAGTTGAAGACATGAGCATTTCTCCAAACCTCTATACTGTTTAGGTGTATTCCTTGAAGAGAGCAGAAAGTGGGGACGATACTCTATTTCTCCCAACGCAACGTTACACATCAGTCTTGAAATTATCGATCATGGGTCCACAGATTCGAATCCATAGCGCTACACTCTTATATATATTTAACGGGAAAATATTCGTGATGGAGAGTCAACTGCAGATATAAAGGGAATCTGAAATTATCTTGCTTTTGAAGGGATTAGGCCTAATCGCAGACATAAGTATGTTAGTATGTAGCAGGATTCAATCATAATAATGTGGTGTAGAGGAAAAACAATAGTCGCAAATCTAACCTGTATGTATATTACCCAGATACATACGAACCCTTGCGAATTATGCAAAGATGGATTTTCGCATCTCATGCTTTTCTCTTCATCTCAGAATTGAATACTCTAGGGGCTAATTTATAGATCTTATGTCTGGAAATTAGATTCCTTTATTCATAAATGCTGGATCAATACTTCTTGTGGAAGGAGCCTGCACGTATTTTCTGGAAAATTAATATTTATTTGTATGCTGTTTGCATTAAATTTCTACGTCTTTTATGACAGATAAAAATTGTGAGTGGTACGTATTTTAATGTACTTACAAATAGCTACAAATTCATACACCAATCCCAAATGGTGACTCATGTCAGGAGCAAGAGAGAAATAAAAACGAATTTTCCAGCATATGGCTATTGTTGCTAGAGTAATTATTTGAAAAATAAGATCGATATATAGGGATAGACAGACAGAGAGGGAGACTAGAAAATAATATTGGAGGTATGGACATAAAAATAGGACTTTCCAAGCCTGTTCGTCATCAGTGTGAAAGCGCTCAATTTTCAGTATTTTTCTTCGGATGCATGGCATATACTCCACGGACAAGATGACGGTGACGTATGTTCTCAAATATCCTAGAAAATCTTCTGTAGGAAATCCACTAGGATTAGGCTTACTTAGGCTCCAAGTCCACACATTTGTCTGAGTGTCGGAAATCGGAATTGGGAACCAGAATGAACTTTTCCTACCATTACAAACAACATAACACTAAAAGGATGCAGCTGTGCTAGTACTTAATGTCAACGGTACACTGTCAGCTGCTCTTGCATGGCAAAACGAGTGCATTATAATGCTACATTATCTTGAGTAGTCATTCAACTGGTGTAAACATACCTATACTTTTTCCTTCCAGCACAAACACACACACTTCGCTCATGCCATTCTTTTGCTTACACCCAACCAAAGTATAAGGCTCGACCCGAAGAACCAACGGAGGTGAGAGGAATATTATTTTAACATAACAACAGAAAAAAGCACATGAGGAAAAGTAAACCCCACTTTTTTTCTATCTACCTCCCCATCTATTACTTGCCTATATTTATCTTGCAGATACATAAACACAGGAATAGACATAATGCTAAGTAAGTTCAAAAAAATATTATGTACAGACAATCTTTCAGTTCTGCCTTTTAGGAATTACCTGAACAGCTTATAAGCTCCACCTTGTCTTCTCTCTACAAGTCTAATGACAAGGAATGTTGAACAGTAATCTTTTTTTTCAAAAGCACTGTCAATAAAAGTAGGATATAGAAAATGAACTATAAAAAATCCTACAGTTTAACATTCACAACTTATGTACTGGAACATAAAATTAAATCTTGTTTTCTTAAAAGTTTTTTGCATCGATTTTTCTACTCCACCGTTCTTCGAGTCTCTCAGCACATCACTTAAGGTTGGAGACTTCAAACAAGAGGAGAGAGATACAATAACCCTTAAGATTTATGACCCGAGAGGAGCACACACACATAATGGCTATACATTACATTGCGTAAATATAAACACCCAATTAGTATAGGAACAGTTGAGTTGTGACTGGTCTGAATCATCCCATGGTCTCTATCTCTTTTTCGCGCTCCGATAGAACTGTATATACACAATCATTGGGTTTAAGTGAATGAGCAAGTTTTTTCTCTGTAATTTGCAATCAGTGGGAATTTTTATTTGATTGAAAAACTTGTATCAATATATCGTTATATTGATTATACATTGGCAGATTTTACATGCGAACGAATCAATACGTCTTACTGTAGCTACCAGTTTTGAATTAAAAGCTAACAAACAAAGTCCGTCTCATTTCTCATGACTATGAATCATGGTTTTTCAAAATCGATCTTATAATGATAGGCATACTGTTTACAAAGAATCTGTAAAAGACGGCTTTATAAACTATGTGAATTCCAGGGTTGCTCGCATTAGGTCTCAATTGTCGAGCATCGGAGAGATGAGGGCAATTTGTAAAAAAATTCTTTTGTTAATGCATTATAGTACAGAGAGAGGAGCGGCTCAGCTGCAAATTGAGATGGTTTGCCAAAAACTTGATAAAAAATCTGTGGGTCTTGGGGAAAGTGTGGAACAGTGTCTTTAAGGATGCTTTAATAGGGCAAGGATTTTCGTTTTTTTTGTTGGACTTTTAATGGTCGTGATACTTTTTTTTGGAAGGCCCATTTCGTATTGTACTACCGCTTAATTAAATTAACAAGGACTTTGCTAAGATCTTTTACACCATGTGGTAACAAGTTTGACAGGAACGTTGTTCATGGTTCACATCTGTACCACTACCCACAATGATGTACCCACTAATTACTCAGGCTTCGCTTGTCGAAACGGTTTTTATGAATCGACACACATGCATATCTCCATCCGTACATTTACCATGTGTTGTTACCAATGCAATGGAAATGGATTCGACCTTTTCCATCTGAACATGTTGGGCATGTGTACATTTAACAACCATATCAGATACATATATATACATATGTGTAGAAGGTACTTAAGGTTTGAACAACAACAACAGCGAAAGTAGTGTGGGTATTAGAATAAGGGAATGGTAAGATTTATGTAAATTAGCTAGAGGATGAAATGCAATTATTTGTAATTTAAACGCTTCATAAATCACAAAAGGGTGAAATGTTGAAATATCGTGTGTGTAGGTGTGAGTAGTATTTAGTGTAAGTAAGTATTTGTTTTGTTGTGGGATGAGCTTCGAAAAAATTATATTCATTCATTCTCGCGTTTTTCGGTCGTAACGCCACAGTTTGCTTTAAAGGTATGGCGTGCTCTCTAACGTATCTCCTTACGGATCAACTTGAAAGAACAGAATTTGTTGAAATTAAAAATTATAGATGTCGCAAGTAGCAGCTTTGCTCCTGGACGATTTGTCTGTATTTTTCCTCGTACGCGGACGGGGTACGATAGGAAAACTGTTGTTGCAACCTTTCAACTGCATCAATTTCTATAGACACATATATTATGCATTTTTGCCCTCGTGAATTAACTCAAATTTAATTATTTAATTCTATTTTTCTTGTACTTTGAGCCCGGGATTGATTATAGAATATTTTAGGATAATTTGTGTAAACATTACAACAGCAATGTTTGACGGAGTTCATGGACAAATAAATATGTAAGTGGAAATAAAAAGAATAAAAATAATCGTATTTTTACTCATCAAGTCCAAATAAATAAGCAGCGTATTTTTTTTCAAAGAGTATTTTATTATTTTCAAATAGTATTTTAGAATGTTAACTGAATCTTAAACAATGCAATGTACACATATTTTTAGTGACGACTTTTTTCCCTTTTCCTCTCTGACAATAAACACGAGGATTAATATAAAGACATAATTGAATATACATATAAAAGATGAATTTCCAATTTCTACGTTTCACTCACCTAACCCTCACATCCGCCTGTTCCGAGTGAGTAACTAACTAAAGCTGAAAATTACAGCATAGAAAGTTGCACTATTCTTCAATAAAGACAATAGTAAAAACTTGACAGTTCCATTAAAATCAATTCTCCTATTTTGCAAACGTCCTCTAATGATAATGTTTGTTTGCTTGCATTTGCAAATGTATATTATACTTTCCATAGTATCTTATTCAGGTTCTGCGACTATGTGAACGCATTGTCTCACAATAACTTACAATTTTTCTTTTCACACAAGTCATGTGAGTACTCATGTATAGATAGTTAATACTTAACATGCTCAGATGCTCACTAATTCTGTGTAAATGTCCATCTTTAATGCGTAACTTTTCATTTAATATTCATTCTAAAGTGGTTAAAATAACTGTCGAGTTGAAAGTTTGGAAATAAACAACTCTCCAAGGAATGTTAACCTTATGGATTACATACCTTAATTCTGCTCACTTTGTGGGTGTTCATGCTCATATATATCTATATGTATTTGTCAAAATAAAATAAAAACATGGTTGAAAGTTTTTTTTAAAACATCCTTAAGTTGAGTTTATTTAGAGAAGAGAAAAAAATTTATCGATCTCATTTACGCGTTTATAGTTACATATTAGAAACTCCAACGCAAGGAACAAGTTTCAGCTCCAAAGATAGAAAAGAAACGTGAACGCTTCTGTGCGTACTTACTTTGTCTCTGTGCCAAAGTACTTATAATTTCCTTATAAAGACTCCGTGAACTTTTCACAGTTCCCTGTTCTATAAGCTTCAACCTATCTTTATTGGTAATAAGGTCGGAATTTTATCCACTCCATCATTTTTCAAATAATCCTCTATCTTCGATATTTAATTTCTTTTCATTCTAAAAATATAAATGAAACAACTGTTCAATCATTCTAAATTGATTCAAAATAAAATTTTAGCAACATTTTTATTGCTTGAAATGGCAGTCTCCCAAAAGATGCCTCTACTGCTAAAAATTGTTTACAACGTTCATCAATCCTATATCTCTCACAATGCAATGCTTTGTAGTAGCAGATAAGTTGGGAGAAATTAGGTCTAACTTCTTGAGTCAGTACTTTTCTACATCTGTTGATCATATGAGTGTACATTTTTGATCAAAACTAAAGCTTTCAACAAAATATATATGTATGCATGTATAAATTTTAAGGGAGCTAATTTTACACCTGTACTTATTCACACACATCAGTTATTGCGTAACGACAGAAATGAAAATTGTTTCTCAACTGGAAAATTATTGGGGCTGCTTGAAATAAAAATTGGTGGTAAAATTTTTGCAAGGAGTAATCATAATAAGATTAAGGTCTACAACGCAACGGCCAAAAACCCCTTCCAAAAACTGTTCTATCATTGAATTGCAACACAACCAGCTTATTGTGAGAATATTTTTTTTTGAAATTATTATATTTATTAACAAAGAGGCCGATTTTTACGGGACATTATGCCACACATTTTGAACTCGGAATAATGGAAACAGGGCAGATGCTTATAATATATTTCAAGGGAAAAATGTAGATTTATTGGTCGCTGCAAAAGACCTTTAACTTTCAATCTTGTCATACTTTAGTAACAATTAACTATAAATTACCATGTAAGTGAATTTATACTCATGTTTTATCATTCTAAACCTCAGTGTAATTAGAATTAATGAATGTATCCATTCATAATTTCTTTTACCTAATATTCATATGCGTACATTTGTATCTAAAAATTCCAGCTATGTGTATGCCTAAAATTGAAGAAGCGCGTGTGGATTTTTATATTACAAAGTGCAATACGCACCTTGTGCTATTTTAATATTATTCAAGTTCAAGTATACGTATGTACATATATGTAGACAATTTCAATTTTTATTTAATTTGTAGGAAATTAAGGGTATGCCTCATTGCTCATGTATTGTAGTACACACTTCATGGCTCTTTTATGCAAAATAAATGATTTTCAGTGAAGATCAAGCGGAGTTAATTGAATAGCTAAATTGGTTGGTGTTCCCCCATACTATACACCCTTAATGTTCCTATACATACCCTATAAAATAACTCTCGCTGACGGGATCTTTTTTAAGGAGTAGTTTATTATTGAGGAGTTGCAATCATCTGTAATTAACTGTATTGACCATTGAGCCATTACGAGGGGATAGATAGTCTTAACCCTCCCAAATAGCAAACCGGAAAAATTGCAGCATGAATTTAAATTCTGACATAAATTCAATTTCTTATCTGTGTAGGCATGTTAGTTGCAGTCTTGTAAACTCCATAATTATACTGGTGAAAATACATATCTACGTACCTTTACAAGTATCTATATACATTTTGGATATACCTGCAATGATTTTTTATATTGATCTAATTTGTAAGGAACCAACGATGCCTTATTGATGATTTAAAAGCAACTTCTGTTGGAATAATTCATAAATTCATGTGCGAGCTTAGACCAATTTGGATTCCTTTGAAATGAAACCACATGCATTTACCCTATATTTCAACAAATATGGCCATAAACAGTATGTTGCACATGTAAAGCTCCTGTGTTGTGTATATGTACTTAATTAGAAGATTCCGGAACAAACAAACCTCAATAGTCCATGCTCACACAGCTTCCCTTATTACTGATACATGTGTTGGGTTGTGTTGCTATAATGGATAGAAGAAAACAGTTGATGAAAATGTCACCTCATTATTTTCATCATGAGTTGAAAAAGGTAAGACCTTGAACCGCATAAATCCTAAGGTTTTCCGCATGATATTCAACTAAAAATGGTTTTTTCGTGTAACGAGCTTTCATTTTAGCAAAGTATTTCATTTCATGCTTGGATCAAATGTATTATTTCCAATGTGTAAAAAGTATGTTATTATCTTCACACATAGAGTCTCCATGCATTCACACATAGACGCGTACATACGGTAAATGGGCGGTAAAAACTTTCTTAAAAGATACAGATGCACATTCCCCTGTGTTCAGATTGGCAGGATCCCTGCAGTATTTTTTCCAAACTTCCTTTCCAACATGTCAATTTCCGAAGAGAACGAGTCACGATGAATATCAATATTTTTCATGGGAATTTCGTTTTTCATATTCCATTTGACCTGATAACTTATGAATTTGACAGGGCTCTGTATGTCATAGGCTGAGTCAAATATATAATCCTTCTTCACAAAAAATCTAAATTCACTCAAAACTTATAAATTCCTCGGCATGATTTTTTCCCAAATTTTTCAATACAGTTCATGAGTTAAATTTTGACCTGGTTATTTCAATTGTGCATATAATATGTAAGTTGACGAGTACTTTATTTGTAACCAATGAATAATAAATGATTGAAAGAAGAAGGATTGAAATCCGGGAATTGTTTTATTCAATATTTTCACGTAGTAGCTATTTTCTTTAAAGTATCACAAAATCGAGAAATATGTGCTCAATACTCCGCACATACGGGGCAGCTATAAATCAATGGTTATAGCAGCAGCAGCAGCAGGGCGTACTAATTTTGGAGCATTGGATGTGTGAGTGTAAAAATGGTAAAAATAAAGTTGGAACTTAAAATAAAACAGGTTGAAAACAATTTGCTTAGCACCAATCATGACAAGGAGCAGGGAAAAATATTAATGTTAACTTTCTTAAAACCGGTAGTCCGGTTTGTATCCTTTTTCATGTACATATATCTAAATCTCATGTGTATTAAGACCTGTACATATAATTACATGTATTTACAGGTACTGAGACAGATAAATACGCACGATGTAAAAATAAAAGCGAGCGATATAGATGTTTTACTAATGAAGCGCATACACAATGTGAATTAATAGTTAATAGTATAGTGAAGCCTAGGCCTTTGTGACAGGCATTCATAAAATAAGAGAGCGGGCTTAGCTCTTAAGACTTTCCTCTATACATAAACTCCTTAAGAATACCAATAATAACCTGAGTCCAAGAGCTAGCAATTACACTTGTTATTTATGTGAGCCAATTTTAAATCCTAATAAATTTTATATTCAATATAATCAACTGACTGTCTACATAGATTTTAGTATTCGTCCAAGTACATATACACTTATACTATCTCCATAGTATAAGCTATGGGCTCACATATACAATTTCAAACTACTAAAGCTACACTTTTAATCCAAATCATTACACATACAAACTGGTTTGCATGGGAAGATAAAAGTAGCCGCGAGGTACGCTTATAGATTGTTAACAACATGTAACTTATCCCAGACAAATTCCGAATTAAAATCACAACAAATTTAGATTTTCCATATCCTCCTCACTATATACAAATGCTAAAAGTTGTACACCTTTGTTTACTAGTTTGTATGCGTTTGTACCATGTTTCATGGAATAGTACACATGTTGCTGCACATTTTGCACACATAAGTGTGTTTAGAAAAAATCCGTATTGAGAAACTCTACTCAGCTGTTTGTCAACATTTGAAAAATGCTCGTCAGCTGTTCTTTTCTGAGACACTGACTAAAATATGCTCTTCACCTGTCAAATCAATCAGTCCATTGATGTACCAGGAAAAATTTTAAAAGAAAAAACTTGCTCCTTCCATTTTCAATTCTGCATGTACATTCCGTACCCATGTAGATTACATTGATTGTGATAGCCATATACATATGAGTACTAAAAGTTCAATGAATTCCAGGTTATGGTAACAAATGGTAATGGATTGAGTGACATGACATACATATATTTTAGCTTATTTAAAAAATTCTTTATTGCTAATGAATGCATACTTTCCTTAAGTTACTGTGCATTAGTGCATTATCCTAGATGAGCTTGTTAATGTCTAATAACAAATCACGTACAAACAAAAATACCATTCCCACAAAGATTTTTTTACAATGAACTCGCACCCACTTGAAAAATAAGGGGATAAAATGTGAGTTGAATCAATTGTAGCACTTGTTACAGTAAATCAATGGGTAAAGTATAGGTTTTAACTAACGAGCAGTTAAAAATGGTAATGTAGCCGGATTAAACTAATGGATTTGACGGGATGATTAGTTTGGAGACCTATCATGGAGTAATTACCACACTCCTTCTTTCGACATGAGCTAACAATTTGCTAATAATAATTAAAATAAAAAATTTAGTTTGCTTGTCATCATCATATGAGAAAAAAACATCCCCTTTAAAGATGATGCTACTTATTAATATGCTGTACTCCCACCTGATGAGACTGTATTTGTATTTAAACTTTAAACCCAAGCAAGTATATATGTATTTTCTTAGCCAATTATTTACACATAAATATTTTAAGTTTACCCAAATTCATTTGATGATCAACATTGCGAGGCAAATCCCAAGATTGAAATAGTAAGGACCAGATATTAGAAAAACGAGGCTCACGAATTACATATGGTAATTGCTTCACATAAATTTACTTTACGTGTGCCGTGCCTCCATTGTAACTTCAACCTTCTTTATGGCAATATGGCTAAGAATATATACAGCTCTAACGATATGGCTCTTACAGTCATACACAATAACATGTATTCATGCCAAGAGTTATCAGCATATCTTCTATATCTATCATAGTCAGTCAGAGAGAAAAAAACCTTAAGAATAAATTATTATTATTGTAAGATTTTTGGTGCGAACATATCAAATTCATTAGGGATACTTCAAGAATAACTCTACCAGATGATTAGATGGGTATTGCCGTGAGTTCACTTTTCATCAATAAATAGTAAATTGATCAATTGATACACTATAGACATAAACAGATGAAATGGAAACAAAATTCTGGGAATAAAAAATTCTTCATGTACACAAATTGCACTAGAAATGAATCTCTAATTCTATATCTTTCACTCTGTCAAACTAAATTATTTACTTTGTATATAGAATCTCTTAGCAGCCCAAAATACTCACGATCATTCCAAAGGAAATTTTTAGCTTGTTCATTAAATGACGTTCTATAGTATAAGAAAAAAATCCAAACATGTTCCGTCCATTTACAAATAATCATGTATTTATCATATAATTTACATACCTCTACATCCTCTATACTTAAAATCTAGCTCAATTGTCAAATTGTCGGAGAAAAGTAAGTATTAAGGAAGGTCGTCGAAAAATCTCTAAATTTACTTTGTTTACCGTACAATACTGTATATCTTCATGTCTTGTGTTAAACGAGAGAACGACCAGGTTTAGCTAGAATTGTTATTACAAGAAGGATAAAATGACAAAGATATTCGTAGTTTTCCGGAATCATTTATTTTTGGGTCAGCAGAACATACATACATAAAAGGGGATTGGTTCTTCAAGAGTGTTGTTGACCACATTTTTCTCCCTTCATAAATTCCCTTTCCTTTGTCACTCTTAAAAAGAATAAGGTTTATTTTTTCCTACCGCTCAGCTAAATATTTTTTACTTGCAAAAAAATTGAATAAATATAAAAAAAATGGAGGCACACACACTCACACACTTACACACAAATTTGTAACGTATTATTTTCAAGTCAAATTATTATGCTAATCTTAATATGGCAATAAAAGTCGATAGACATAGTATACAGAGCCAAGGAAAGTTAGGAGGAGGGTGAGGTACTATAATTATATGCGTTTTGTTTGTGCCCGCATGGTCAGTTTATATAAGTATAAATAGAGATAATAGAGAGATAGATAGATATACCGTAACAATTACAATAGTCATATACCACGCAGGGACTATGCGTAGCAATAAAGTCCGGCCAGAGCCCACACCTAAAATCTAATTAGGATTCAACCAAAAAAAAATAAGCGTTTAATCATTAAAAGGATCAGTTAGAAAAACAAATTATGGAAGGAAATGCAACTCTGTTACCACCTTGAATGGCTCGGTTCCTGCTGGCGTTTTCTCACTTGGACACAATTTACAACGTTATATGAAAGTAGGTATTAGATTGCTAAGGAGAAGTTCCTCGTTGATCAGTATTCATGTATGCGTTCATTAGTTTGTTTATTAAGGCACTCTCGTAAGAAATAACAACGTACGGCCTTTTATTCTCGTCTGACTCTTTGTGTGTCTCTTGGACTCCACAAGGGTCTTTTATTCTGAGGATTCTCCATTCGACTCGACCACATGCTTGCCCATTGTGAAGCTACAGAGCGAGTGTGTTATATACATGGCAATGTCCAATGAGGACGTGGACTTATTGCATTATTTTAAATACTTTTTTGATGGATATTACCTGCAGTATATTATTGTATGAGCCCAGGCGGTTGATCCTGAACGATAAGAATTGCATCGTAGCAATAATAATTACTACTGTATAAGTAAAATTATTTGACAAAAAGATGGAAAAAATATGTTCTTCTTTTCTTTCCTTAAATCTACATATGCAAAATTCCTTTATGTTTTTCATAAGGCAAGCAGGGTAAGAAATGTGTGCATTATCAGACATGACAATTAATATTTACCAAAAATTTAAGACGTGCGGACCTGCAAAATACATAGAAAAACGCCTCCTTAATTGACTACAACGACAGGAGAATGCACCTACTTTTCCTTAGGTTTTAGCCTCTCTTTATATATTTATGCCATTTACTCTGTAACGTTGTGCATGCGTATTTCTTATAATTGTAAGGAGACCATATTTTTCAGAAAAAACTACATGTATGCATTTACGTAGCTTTCATGCTCAGTTTCTACGAAGCGGAACTCGCATAGTTGATGGACAGAGAGAGAGAGAGAGAATTAAAAGAGGAGAGAAAAAAAACACATTCACGGTATGGCTCAAAGAAAGACAAAAAAAAGTCTAAGGCAATTAAGACAAGAAGAAGTATGCATAAAGTGATGAAAAATAGCCCCGTACTAAATCATTATCTTCCCATGTCTCCAATGTCTAATCAAGCGATTTGTGGGTTTCCTATGGGAATTAAATTTTCCATATGAGAAGATTTCCAACCTTTCATCGTGCTTTCCAGACTTTCAGAATTAGTACATATATTTTTTGCATATACATATGTATTTTACATATAGCAAGACCAGGGAATTCATTACAATTAAGCTCTTTTTCATAAAACATTGATACAGTTATAGACCTTGGCGGTAGGGAGAAGAATGTACGAAAAAAATGTCTTTCTCCATTTAACGGAATTTCTCAATAGAAATGAATTTTGTGGTTAAATTAAATTTCTTTTTAAAAAGCTATGCAACAGCCTATTGGATATAATAATAGCATTACGTAGGCACCAGGATTATGGATGTCGTAATGAGTTTCTATTTTAGTAGATAATGAAATACAATTCGGGGGTGTTAATAATAGAGTTACAAAGGTAATTTAAAAGTTAATTGAGACGATGGCTTCTAATGAAATGCCGTAATGTGTGAGGGTCCAAATTGGAATTTAATCATGCACTGTTTATTTCTCAGGCTATATTTAAAATGCATTTTTTCACTTACCAGCCCATTTCTTTTGTGAGGGAGAAAAGTCTGCTCGGAACATTGGACTTTTCTATGAGAGTACACATAATGGAGTATATATATATAGCTGGTTCTTCTGGGAGTGTGCAGGAAAATATAGCTGGGAGTAATAAGGATAATTGTCATCTTTTGGAGAGTCCGTATTTTAAGCACGTAATAGTTTTGCTAGTGTTACAAGTCATATATCCTTGCTTAGGCATTAATTGCTTGGGATGTTTTTGCAAGCCAAAGGCTCCCGGACTTGTTCTTATTGTTGTTGTACATCACCACCACCACCACCGACCAAACGATCTTAAATGATAAGACTTGAGAGAGTGATACTACAAGAAGAGATGAGGGAGAAAGGTATGCATTACAAAGGGCCGGTAGCATCATCATACTTCCGATCCTTAAATACATGTATATACTCCTTCATGTCACTTATATGATATGTATATAGCGTGTAGCTACATACAATAGCATGGAAAATTTAATGAAGTTAAAATGTGGGTATTGAGGTTTCGCGCACACTGTTTACCTTCCCTTGTTATTATTACTACTACAGTAATAGTACACACACATACGGTCGGTCCTTTAGGATGTAAATATATATGGAAATATATATAAAGGGATGGTATATAGAAGATACAAGTAATAATTCCTTCATAGAAAGAAAAGGCGACAAACCCTAGAATATAAGAAGTTATTTATGAGGAAATAAATCTATAAATTAATTATGACGGATTTCTATGTTCACCATTCCCTTTTAAATGTGAAGCGATTCCTTTTTTTCTAATTACTTTCCATAGCCCGCCCTTTAATACAAGGATTTGTTTTTTTTATTTTGTGCTCTCAAACACGTATATAAACTCTGGCATGTCGGTATACATTATTAATATATATTTTGTATCCTGACTAGTTTTACAAATATAGAGCAGGTTTAGGTTTTTACTTTTAACGTTTAAATAGTTACCCTCTCGCCAGTCATATGGGAAGGGTGGACAATTTTACACACTTACATATCCATTTTTGTGATGGTTCCCTGGGACTTAAAATGAACTTATAACACTTGAATGCTTAACAAATTGCCTCACATTTCTCACAAGAACCCCCACACATTCATTTGTGTACATTCTCACATGTACTTATTTGTTGTGACTGGGTGATAAAAATATGGATAAATTATCCTTCGATATCCGCTTTGTATTCCAAGGAACTACAACAACAATAAGGGACTATAACAATCAGACGGACATTGCAATATATTACATTATTATATACTATATAGACCTAATAAGCTCAATACGTAAGATAAAGTTTGAAAAGTCATTTTGCTCTTAGGCTAGGGTAATTAGCATGATGCTTTCAGATTTACGGCTTTTACCCACGATGAAAGTCATGAAATATGTCCTAGTTACAATTCCTATATAGATTTTTGCCACGAGCTCCACATTACATTCGTATGCATGGACATGTCCAATACATACGGACATAGAAAAATTCCTTTATGAATTGAGTTTAATGCCGAGAAGAGTGGACGATGATGCACTTCACATGTTAATGGCACGCATTCCCTTTGACCATGACTTTGATCAGGG
The DNA here is from genome assembly GCA_034693705.1 of Spatulosminthurus flaviceps. Lineage (NCBI taxonomy): Eukaryota > Metazoa > Arthropoda > Collembola > Symphypleona > Sminthuridae > Spatulosminthurus > Spatulosminthurus flaviceps. Next base: position 19,667 of record JAQFXU010002128.1, read on the forward strand.
GAGTTTTGGTAAAAGGAACTAACTTGCTTATGATAAGTAATCAGCTTAAGCTTCTTTATAATTCTATGGTAGGGGAAAATTTGTAAGTGCACACACACTACACACATAAATTCATATGTATTACAATATTAAATAGAGCAGCCTTATTTCAAGGGGGAAAATAATAGTAAATAGTAAATCTTAGGGAAATAGTTTCAGTTTCATTTTTATGTTGAATCTTTAGCATGGAAAAATCACCTGATAATCTTCATTAAACAAGGTTTAGCTTTTTCATGAAAAAGACACATTAAGTGAGAAGATTACACAGCCTTCCTATCTAATATGATTGGATTTTGATTATTCGTAGGCTTCCTCTTCTTCTCTCAACATTTCTCCGCAGATTTACTCAATCTTTTTGTATAAGCGTAAATCCTTTAAGGTTAAATATATGGAAGTAAACTATATAGAGTAAGTTTAATTTAAGCCCAAGTAATTAAACTCCGTGGAATTGTGCCAAATCGGTCAAATATTCTTTGATTACACGATAAAAATCCTCCTCCTAAAATGATTTACTCTGATGATAGATACACATTGTCTATTCCTATGGCCTTGTGAATGAAACTTCAATTATCCCTTACTTTTCACCTACATTCCACAGTGTATAGTGTCAAGTCTGCAACTCCAAAACTACTTGTACTTTCACAACGAGCTCAGTCATTAGAAAGAATGGCTTGTTATATTACAATGCAATGCACTGATATAGTTGAGGGAATGGCTTTTTTCTGTTTTACAACCGAATCAATTAAATTCTTCAAGTTTTATCTCATACCATCAAAGAAAAAGAAGAGAGGATCCCGAGAAAGTTATTAGAGCGTTCGATTGAACTTAAACATGGAAAAAAAGCCTTGGATTTATGACTATAGCTTAAACTCCTACTGCCTACTGCTGCTCTGCTCCTTAAGTAAGTAAGCTATGGGATTTTCCTTTTGTATAAGCCTATATACAATGGAGTAGCTTTGAATAACTTTAGTATTACAGTCTGGGAGTTTTTGCAGATTGGAAAAATATATGTAATTTTTATTTTTATTTATACATGTAAGGATTTTTTTCTAGTAAATACAGACTTCCTATGTCTCAATATATACTGTGTTTAGGATATGACTTCTGTAGGTTCTCACCCTCCTGTTTTGTGAATGGGGAGTTTCCTCGTGAGGAAATTACTGGTTATGATTACTTACAAGCAATAATCCCAGGTCGAGTGAGTAAATGTGTTCGTGAAAAATGTACAAGCTTGGAAGTATGGAAGAAAAAGAAGAAGAATAAAAAAGAAAAATTACGAGAAATTCATAAAATTTAACAACGCTATTCATAAGGATGAAGCTCCTTATGTATTTCTATTCATCACAATTCATTTACCAAGGAATGAAAATTGTTCTTTTCCATGTCATAAATATAAATAGGGATTCTCAGGCTTACCAACTCTTGACCATGACAAAAGATAAGTTATTATGGTAAGTTGATGGAATTCTGTGTATTGGATGTGTTTCTATATTTATCTATAGATATACAGAAGGAAATGTTATAAAGGCTGCTTTTATTTTTTCTTCTAGTTACGTGTGGCAATTCAATGAGAGAGTTCATCATATTTATTAAACGTTTTTTTTAATTTTTAGCTTTCATTTTACCATTGAACTTCACAGGAATACGTATTGATGCATATAGGATTTTTTCAAATGTACATATATCCCTCTCGCCATAAAAACTAGTAGCAACATACTGTGTAACTGCAATGAACGCGTGACGATGGTTGTTCAACACCTTTTATCGGCTAAGGAAAGCATTGTAGATACATATAAATGCTTGTCTTTACTCACATATAGGAGACAGCCATTGAGAATGAGAAAAGTAAAAAGCTCGTTGGGAGATTTCATATTTAACTTTAGTTTGAGAGACATGTGTCGACATAGGTATGTTTATGTGGGGAGATTCATCCGTAATGGTTGTTTTCGTAGAAAAAGTTGACTAGTACATTGACTTAACATGTACAAAGTACTATGATTTGCGGAAGATTTGCTCATGTAGACCATTCAAGTCATAAACAAATATTTACGGGCCAGTCAAAGAAAAAAAGTACATCTTTATTAAATATCTATATATACAGTACGAGTTGCATTGTAATTACAATCGTTCCAAATAATAACTTGAGTGAGAAAAACAAGCCTACTTTTTTACGTAACAATTAATAAAATCTATTCTATTTACTATAAGTTGCATAGGATTGCATAGAGGAAAACTGTACATGAAATATGTACCTTATTTTCATAAGGTACAAATGCAAATGTTCAGGTTAAATATAATCAGATTCAAAAATGAACCTTTTTTTAAAAAACGAATATTTAATTTACACAGCGTGGAATTTGCAGTTATGCAAATGATGTTGATTCTCGGTTTATGAATTAATTGATATTCCGAGTCATAAATCTATATTTATGGTAGATACGTCAAGCCTTACGGTGTACATTCAAGGTCGTGAGGAGGTGTACATTCATATTCCCATGGATATTCCATGGGATGTAGAAATAGCAGCATTAAGAATAGCTTATTAATGGGCTCTGCACACATTTATAAAGTTTATAAAAATCACCAAGAACAATTAAAAATTTCTCATCGTCACAAATCCAAAGGTAAGACTTTAAAAGGAAGAAATTTAAAAAAAAATTATATGCATACATATATAGATACAAGTAATTTAAAATCATCATAAATATTCAGTTGGGCTACTACTGCCATAACCTTTCTAAAAAAAACACCTGTTGAACTTCCATGGATGTTGGTTGTTGTTGTTATTGGAAGAAAATTGTTGAACTTCAAGTTCCTCCCAATGTTTATAATAGTTCAAGGGAAGGGAAGAGCTCTGAGCTTCTGCTAATAATAGTAAAAAAAAAGTTGGTTGGTGCTAAATAGTTTGATATTATTGTGGGACGTGGGACGGCATGTACAAAAGAATTTTCTTCTTGGTTATGTGTTGTCGGGTGTAACCTGTAAAATGTTGTGAAAGCCAATTAAGATGAATTTGGACAGATAT
>JAQFXU010002129.1:0-22721 GCA_034693705.1 Spatulosminthurus flaviceps
TGTGGAAACTTTTGCGGAACCGTTGATAGAATCACGTATGCAGCGTGAGGAGGATGTGTAGATAATGAGTGGGAAGCTTTGACTCTGTGTATCTTGGAGTCTCTCGCTCTTTCTCTCTCTCTCCCTCGCAACAAAACCTTTTCACCACCCACTCACATTCTCTGCAATAATTCTATTCTTTCTTCTTCACACATTTGAAATTGTAATCACTTGACTATTTTTTTCTCCTCTCTCTCTCTCTCTCTCTCTCTTGCACTCACTCTTTCGTCCTACGGCTTGATTCTCCTTTTTCGTCCTTATCTCTCTCCCGTCATCTTTGCTCATCATCCACGTAGGACAGAGTTCCAGTTCTTTCGAAAAATGATTTACATCTTTCTTACTTCCCAATTCGGAAATAACTTTTATTGCCCTTCTTCCAATGCAATGATACATGCATTGGATTCCAGTGCGTGTACTGTGGTATGCTAATTTATTCCCTTGCACTCGTTGATTAATGGGAATAATGTGGAGCAACGGAAGCGATGAGGTAGTTTCCAAAATTTTTACTATTCTTTTGTCAGCCTCACTCAGTTCAGGAAGATATTATCTGGGAAGTTGAATGTATTTTCTGCATATGTTTCTATTGGGAAGGTGTGTTTGTTTCTATGTCGTGTGTTTCTGTAGTAGTGGAGAAGAGAAATATGACTGGAGTTGATTGTCAGGACAGTTGCCCATTGTATTTAAATGGCATGCCATGTACACATACTACTAATGAGCTTAACAAATGCTTAGGCTCTAATACGGTTATTTAGTAGGAGCTTTTGGAAAGTTGAACTAGTCTGTTTGTATAAGATGATGAGGTTCTCTCTCTGCTTGTGGATGCGTGATGATGAGGCAGAGACGATAGTTCCACTCGGTGTGGAACAAAATATAGCTCTGGCTTTAATGTAAATGCTTTTGTAAGCTTAAGCTCATCATCTCTTCCCTTGGATCATGGGAACATCAGTGGGAGTTTGTCTATCATCATTAAATAAATTCCCTTCCCTTGGTCGTGTAAGTTTACTTGATCATGCTGTTTAAGTGATGTCGTTGTAATTACTAGATGGAGAGTTTGAGAAAAGGGCTAGAAGTTTTTCTAGAGTAATGAAACTTACTAGGAACTGGTCCCCTGGAAGAAGGGTTTAAATTTACAATTCAAATTCGGCGTCGTTAGCATCGATTCTTTGAATTCCTCCGAGCTTTTCCTTCCACTTTTTGTAAGGCAATGGCTACACCCAAGGCAGTTATTGTAATAGGACTAGAGGAGAACATAATCCAGAGAATTAGATTGGGAGAGTTTGTGTGGAATAATGTTCTGATTATTGTGAGGATTTGAATTGAAGTAAAAGCCCTGCGTGAGGTTTTTTGAAGGAAACGGTTGGATTTTTGCTTCCAGTGTTTGTTTGTTTGTGTGAAAAAGGCTGAAAATGACAAGCAAGTTTTTTAGTGTATATTTACTTGCTGTTCGATTCATTATCCGTAGGATTCAGTAAATGATAATAATAAAAAGAGAGAGAGATAAAGGGAAGGTAAATACTAGGAAAGGGGGGAAAAACTAGTGTGAAAAAAGTTGTGTGAGAAAAACAGGCACTTATTGTTATTATTAGGATTACCGGGTTAGATTTTATGATGAGTTTTTTTCGTTGGAAACTTTCTTCTTCTCTACTCCTTCTTCTACTCGCATATGCTCTCGACGACTAGGCCTAGTGTTTTTATACAAGGTACTTGTCACCTGCTACATATTCCCTTAAAGTTTGAAGATCACACTATTGTATGGGTTTTGTTGTGTGGTTGTGAAAGGAGATGTGAAGTTTTGTTCCTTGTTAGTGAGGCATGAGAAAGGAATAAGAGCATTTGGTGGAGCGATTATCTTATTTTTGGTGATGCACTGTAATGGTCTTTGCTCTTCTCAAGCTTGTTAGCTCTCTCTCTCTCTCTCTTCCTCCCTCTCTTTTCCTACATCTCTCTCTATCGGTTTGTAATCTCCTGGTATGTGTGGCGTCCTGTGTAGGGTCCTTACCTTCTTGGTACATAGCTAAAGAAAAGTCAAAAGCTGGAGATAATCGGAGACAAACTAGGAGGAGGAGATACCATACGCTTATTTATTATTCCTTATACATACAGTTCTTTAGGTAGACGCTCGTAGTCGTAATACGTAGGTTAAAGAATAAGGTTTAGGTTAGGTTGAGGGGGAGATTGTTACTAGAGTTATTTCCATCATTGAAATCATGTATCGTCAGTTTTGGAAAAAGATGTGCTTGTGTGTATAAGATGGGATGAAATGACTAAGATGAAACTCGGAGATAAATATCCTTTTCCTTCAATCTACCTATCTTTCCTGTATATATATCGTTTAACCAAAGCTCTTTTACATGATTCGCATTGGAATCATAATATTATTCTTTCATTTCCATCTTGACAGTGAGAAGTCTCCACGCTTTGAATTTTGCCGTTCAACATTTAAATTCTCTTGTATCACTCATCCTCATAGTACGAGAGTCAGTTCTATTGTATAAAGATTCTCCAGAAATCATAATGACGTTTTCGATTCTCCTTTTGTGTCTGCTCACATATAAGCTGATAGAGGTAACCTAATGGAAGTAACATTTTGAAAAGTTTTTGTGTGTTCGGATATGTTGTTGTTGTTCGATCCAGTCGGATCAAGGAGAGAGAGAAAGAGAGTTGGGACTCATAAAGGATCTTGTCCACCATGTTTGATCCTTCTGATTAAAATACAATGTTGTTGACCAAGTTTGTAGGTAAGTAAGAGTTGGTGAAGACATGTTTATCCTTCTATCACTTGATTATGTAGAGCTAATTTTTATTCGCTCCTCTTATGACAAAGTGGAGGTACTTAAATACAGTTTTACTTGACAGAGAGGAAAAGTTGATTTTGGCGAAGAAATGACGATAACAAAGTGACAACATTTATGGTGAGTTGGCTGGATTAATATGACGAAGCTGCAAGTCACATGAGAATGAATCAACCATACGTTTCTACTACTTTGATCCTTATGACTTACGCCGTTGTTATCGTTTGAGGTTGGTTGTGTGACTTGTGATAACGGAGAAAAAAGCACTTGCAGCTTGGCAATGCAGAAATGATGAGCAATGAAACCACAATGATGAGATTGAGAAAAGAGTTCCTGGTCACAACTAATTGGTACATTGGGGTACTTACCACTATACTATCGAGGATAAATATAAATGCAAACTGATTTGGTTTGAATTGTTCCAAATAATGAGTCATCATTTGGTCGGAGGATAGATACTTTGAGAAAAAACGTTGTAAATGAGTAACGATACTAACGATCCATGTGCGATTACTCAAGAAACGAAACAACGTTTCTGGAGCAAGAACTTCTAGTAGAGTAGCCACCTCTCTTATTATTAGTCAGGGAGTTGACGAGAAAGAATCGGTTCCGTTTCAATTATTGAGTAAGGAACATGTGAGAATACTTTGTAGTGTGTACACGCTGCTTTCGGCCTGACGACAGACACTAACTTGCTGAATCCATTAAGTTGGCAGTAGTGTGCACATTTAGATGGATACATAATATAGTTCACAAGTAAATGGATATGGCATGGCTTGTTCGTCGTAATGCACTTTTACCGCAGAATCATACATTAGAAAAAGAAGTTATAGTTAAAAAGTTTAATGCTGAAGGAGGCTAGGATGATTGTGTACATATCTTATAAACTGGAGTATATACACGCGTGCTGGTGAATCTGTAATCGCCAGCATGTTGTTGCGAATGTATATATTATGGGTTTTAAATTACCATGCCTCTGAGGTTATGGAATTAGAAATGTCTTTGCTACATGTACTTGTTTCTTGCACATGAGAGAAGGATTATGTATATTTTGCAACAAACACGAGATCTTATTTCATTGACATTGGTTCACATTAGAGTCAACAGGACTGTGGGTCTAGCAAGAAGTTTGGGGTAAGAAATGAACACAAAATATTTTGAAGTTTTTCGTAATCCAGATTACTAAAAGAAACTGTCTGAAAGATACACGTAATTACTACGTACATGAATATTCACGAAGAGATAGAATTCCAGAGTGAAATGCGGACCAAATGTGAGACGGATTTCGTTGTAACGAAAAAAACGAATCTTGGTAGATTAAATTACAAGAAGAATAATATCTGAAGCCTCGAAGAAAATTTCCATCTGCGGTTTCCTTCCTTGCTTAACATTCCTTCTTACTAAGTTTCAATCAACTTCTGTTTAATCTACAGCGCAGTGATTCAATGAAAGCCTGAATCATTTTTTTTCATGGTATGGTAAAAATGTCCATGGGATTTCTTGGGAATTTTGAAATGAAACTTTGTAGGTCCATGTTTTTTAGCTTCTTGCGTCTTATTTAATTGAGACTCATAAAAGCTATGGGTATTGAGAGAGGGCTAACGTCATCTAATTGATATTGACAAAAAGGAATGGAAAGTTGGAGTGTAGAGAGCTGGAATCTTTCAAGGACCTTTTACTCTGAGAGTTTCCTTAATGATTCCTGCGACACGTTTAATTGACTGATGATTGGACACTGTCCATTGTTGAGGACACACCCCATGACCTCCATGTAGGATTTGAAAAGGGAGCTTCACGGGTTTCATGCCTGCTACTTTTTCCACGCTCTCCTCTCCCTAAATGTATTCCCTATGCGGTACATTGCATGTAGAGAGCCAAACTATAGGAAGCTTTTGTCTTTTAGAGTGTTTTACTCGTGCTTCACATATATTTTATATGCTACTACCCAAAAATTTCACACCCCTCTCTCTCTCTCTCTCTCTCTAGCTCTACTATTACTTGTCTTCATACAATAAAATGTGAACATGTACATTTGGAGCCTGTTCCCCTCGTTTGTAAATAATAGCTCTTTTACATGTACACTTTTAGTAGTAGTAGTGGGTTTGATGTTGGTAAAGTGTAAATTTGTGTTAAGCCTGAAACTTGTCAAATGACGATAATAATTTACTTTGAAAAAAAAACCTTTTCTACTAATGCTCTCCGTACGCGATAAATGACTCGCAGTTTACATAACATAAAAGCTAAGGACAGTATTTAACCAGATCTGAAAAAATTCTATTGTCTCTTGAGCTTCGAAAAAAGTATAGTGGGGTTATGTGATATCCCATTGAAGCCCAAAGTCTCTACACAAACATCTTTTTTTCCTGTAATTATATGAATAATAATATACTTCTCAACTTCTTGAAACCAATAGGTAAACATAGAGAAACGTCACCTATATTTTATTACACATTTTCATTTGGCTTGAACAGTATTTTTTCACTTTGGCGTATGTATGCTCATACAAGAGCAACTTGCCACATTACAACAGAAAATAAATAAATTTTCGTCCCCTCAGTCAGAAGCTGTAGCCAGGTTTTGTTACCTGCTGTGGCAAGTCTCATTGTTCCAAGCCATTCATTTTAATCTGCAACCTAAATTAAAAATGGAGCTCTCTCCTCTCTCTCTCTGCCTCTGTCTCTATATATGCAACACAAACCGTAGCTAATTTCCTCACTACCTTCGTTATCACAGTCTCACTCTGGGAAAAAGGTAGGGATTGCAAATTAATAATATGTACGTTTGTCTTGGAACAAATTGGTTCTCCTCATGCATTTTTATTCCTTTCCTTCCTTTCGAAACTTTTATTCTTATTAAAAAATCTTGTGTTTGAATTTTTTAAAAGAGAATAATTAGTAATGAATACAAAAACTTGAGAGGGAAAATGTAAACTTGCAAGAAAAAATGTTAATAAAAAAGTTTAGAAAAATCTCGGGTCTGGTGTCAGGAAAAAAAGTATAAAAATTCTACATTGAAATTATTTGGAGGGAGGTGGAGGACTGAAATTGAAAAGAAGCTAAAGGCTGAATAGTCGATAGTATATAGGATGATGATAATCATGAAATCGTGAAGTTTTTCATGCATGTTAAAGTAGGAGCTTGTATAATGTAATTGTGAGACAGCCAGCAGAGAGCTGTAATGTTTTTCAAGTTTCGCAGTGGGGTCGTACTAGTTAGAATATCTATACACCGAGCTTGTGTTCTCTCTGCATAGCTTCATCATCATCATTGGAATCAAAGGTATAGGGCCAGATAGCCCCGGACATATGAGAGAGAGAGAGCGGGTACATAACTCGACTTATTCGAAATGAAACCTTGTTGTTGTAGAAACTTACTAAGAGACAAACCATATGTCTGGTTTGTAGATTCGTGTGTGTGTGTTGTAAGAGATACATAATTTTGAGGTGGGTATGTCATCCCATAAAAGTTTAGCATAAAATTCTTCTATAGCATAAGAAGTATGGATAGTAGAGGGAGAGAGTTAAAAAGAGTGAGGATTTCCTGAAGGTACACAGCACAGAACACACATTTTCTCTCCACATATATATAAAAGACAACAAGGAGTTGAATATACTGAGCCTCTATCTGCATAAACCCTGATATATTGTTTTGACAATGATGTTTTAGAAGACTCCAAGTTTTACCATAGGAACTGTGCGTATGTATACGAGAGCTGTATTTTCCTATACGATATTGAAAGACACTGGGTACGAGTGAGGAACAATTTTTCCAATGCTCCTCACCACATTAGAAAAAGTTCCCCTTGTGAGAAGCGTACTTTGGGTTCCACCACCACAACCGATGCAAAACTTCTCATGTCTTCATAAGCTGAATCCACGGCTTGGGATCCACCTCCTCCGTGACGTCGACTCCTACTTCCACTCTCATTGGTTGGACAACTCTCAGGGCTTCGCACAAGGCTGTTCTAACTATACTTTTTTTCAGACTGGCTTCTCCCTCCCTATACTTCTCCCTAAAGCTTTGAAAAAGAACCCAGTGTTAAACTCTCATATGTAACTTCCATATCCCGTGCCTTTTTTCCCATCTATAACATGCAAGTACACGGAAAGGTTAAAGTGAGGAGTGGATATATGTGCTTCGCTCACTCAGTTCGCTCCAAAAGTCTTCACTCAGAAAAAAACCCTGTTTTCGTATATGCAAGCAATGCTTTCCCATGCACACACACACATACCCAACCATACTACACTTTTTGGTACAGGGCTTGCTTGGCTTTAGAGAAGCTTGGGGATATATACGAACGAAGCAAAGGAAGCAAGCTAAGCGTAGCAGCAGCAGCATAAAAGCAGAGCGACACCGAGTCCTTGTATTCAATTCTATTGTATAAGGTTTTCGTGCCATGTATAGTTTTTAATGGTATATGTTGCATTGGTAGTTGAGTATGTACACATGGGCAGACATATACAACCTTCATTAAATACTGGGAGAGGCAGTGTGTGTGTGTGTGCTCTCCTCTCCACTCTTTAATGCTAATGCTGCTGTATAGCATATAGGGAAAAAATGAATTTTTTCCATCCTCATTTCAAAATCAACGAAAATAAAGCCTATTTGGTTAGCACATAGAACTTTACTCCGTTGCTATCTCATTGGTATGTACCCCCATAAAAACTTGTTCATTGCTTACATTTTTCTACAGTCAAAAAATATACACGTTGTGACTTCAGCCTTGTATATCTATGCTCATAAATTTATATAGCAATATACTTAAAAGGGGGAATATAATATCATAGACGTGGATTTCGAAGCTTGGGGGGACGTGTTATTTCATCATCATGTAGGACTTCATTTCCTTGTCGTATGTATGTGTATGTATATTACATTTGGTCATTATGATATACATTAATGTGTCCAAACTCCGTGTGTGTGTGTGAATTGTGAATGTGCTCACATTAAAGTTTACATTTTGGGAGGCCAGCTTTATATATATACACTCATATAAGCTTTAAACCATGCCATAGTCATCATATCTAACAAGTTGGACTCGATGGAGAGAGAATCTTCATTCTCTTGCACTACACAGCTCGCTTGTTGTTGGTGTGGAGATATTCCATGTAACGTTTCTCCCGTATACTTTGCCTGCACTCTACTTCAATGAGATGAATGCTCGCTGTACAGAGAGTACTGAGCTTGTACTAGCTTCTCCCTCTTCACACTTTATACCCAGTCAGTGTGGATGTATAAGTATATATTACATATAGGGACGTATGTATAGTTGGAGTAGTGATTCTCCCGTCATTTAAGTACATGTATCCTCACAGCCTTGCCTGCTGAGTGTACAATGCCCCTAAAGCTTATGGCTCTCATGTGCTCATTTTATTCAACTTTACTACAATTATTAGCAGACGCGATGTGTACTCCCTCTCAGAATTTTTTCAATAGAACTTTTTTTTTCTCCTCAACTATTACCTCTCGTATAATTTCCTTCTGGGCCCTAATCACACGGATGGTCTCTTCATTAACTAGTAGAAATGCGCTTCAACGATTTTTCCTCGCATTTCATCCAATTTTCACATGACAATAATTTTTCAAATAAACACACACATACGAGTATTTTTTAAGACCTTACCTACCTACTAATCATAATTGAATGAAGCTCATTTAAAGGAGAAAACATGCTGGTTTTGCTGGTTGTTGTGACGGAAGGATGGAAGGAGTTGGAGGGGTTGGGCATTGTGAGATTTTGACAATTTCGTGGTGTTTTTTCTTTATTCTGAGGATTCTGAGGTTGCAAAAGTATTGTGACAGGTGGTGTTTGTCAGACTAATAGATCTATTTGGAAATTCTACTAATGTTTGGGTGATTAGTGAGATTTTCTTTCTGCAAATTGCAATAATGGTATTTTGGGAGAGATGTGGGGTCTTATTGTATACTCCTGAGCAATAATTGAGTAAATACACCGAGGTTAGATAATAATTACGTGTTCTTGTATCAAGAGCGACTGTCAGATTAGCAAAAGCTTTTCCTCATATGTGTTTTTCTGCGATGGACTATCTCTCAGTTTTGGTGCATGCATATATGTATCTTTGGATGCATGAGATTTATGCTTAGACTCATATCACTAAGGAGAGATTTATAATGTCGTGACCTTCCATCTTTTTCATGCGGAAAAATATATGCTTGTAGATCCTATGATGTAGGTTGAGAGTCAGATGTTACAATTTTTCCCGTTTATTTTTACAGATTATATATGAAATATACTTAGTGTCGTTAAGCTTTTTTGCATGCTCAGCATGCACTCATATATTGCTAAAAGCATATGCATTGCTATTGGGGTGAGATTTTCCCTCAAGTGGATTTCTGTTTTTATCAGACTTTTCTTCTTCTTCTTCTTCTCTCTCTCTTGCTCTTTCTGTCTCTCAAAGTATAACTCCTTTTGACTTTTCTGTCAAACTCCACCAGCGAATGCTATTGATCTCCAACTTCTTCCTTGCCTTTTGTTATTGAATTTTATTTTTTTGGGGAAGAAATGTGAATGTGAACTTGTAACCTCACGATTTCCTTGTTCCACTATTACCACTACTACTTCCTTTTGATTCCTCATATAGTTTCAACAGATTTTGAGACATGAAGCGGTAACTCTCCTCACCTCTTGACTCTTTCACGCTGAGAGTAATTGATCTTTGAAAGCTGATGTAAGAGCCGGCGCCGATGTTACTCAAATTTCAAAACTTCTCAGATTCAGAATTTTTAACAAGAAAATATATGTCTATGATGAGGAAGGAGAGGGGGAAACGAATATAAAATTATTATCGTTATATTTTAGAAATTAAATAGCGAGGATAATGAGGAGTAAAAACAGGGGACGTAAACGTTGAGTAATAATGGTTTTTCAAATGGTTGGAGAAAAGTAAAGACATGGAAAGGAATCTGGTTGTCGGTATGATTTGCATTTGTTTGATTCGTTCCGTTCCGCTTTGTAGTAGTGTAAAGAAGAAGTAAGGAGTCGAATATTTGTGTACATATGGTTGATTGTAGTTTAGCCAAATTTGGGAAACAAGTAATCTCTCTTTCGATACTGAGGACTAGAGAGAGAGAGAGAGAGGTTGAGAGGTGGGAAAGAGTAGTGATATTGTATAGTAATGTGCATTTGATATTCCATTATGCGGGGTCATAAAAGGAGAGCTGTGTGTGAGAGTAGACCTTACAGTATATACATAGGTAAGGATAAACAAAGGTAGGTACATAGAGCAATAAAAAAAGCTTGATAGTACACCTTTTTTTAAGTATAAAAATATAGATGGAGAGGAAGGAGACGAGAGAATGAGTGAGTGAGAGAGAGAGAGAGAGAGAGAACCGGTGAGAAAATTCCAATTTGATATTTTTCCATCTGACGGATAGAGAGTTGGTAATAGTAGGCCCTATCTAATAAGACCTGGACTCTCTCTGTATAAAAAGAGTAGTCTCATCGTATGGAAACACATAGTCCTTAAAGCACGACAACTCCAAATGGTATTATTTTCTGGACATATGCATCTCATACATTTTCCATGCTTAAAGAGGTAGCTTAGCTATAGTGAGTTAAAGCTGCATGTTTTTCTATATTACTCTAGCAAACGTATGTAGTCAGACTATGTAATTATATGATATTACAGTGGGAACATTTAGTATAGGAAACAAGGTTCATCGTTGTCGTGCCGTTGCCATTTACCATCTCTCTCTTGAAAGTGTTGCGTGTATATAGCCACATATACAATGTGTATGTATGGAAGATAGGGAAGATGCGTTTCCCATGGAAGAACTCCTCTCTCTCTTGGTTGAGGATACTGAGAAGGATTTTCTGTACATATAAAACTCAAAGCATAGAGTTAGTTTGAGTTGAGTATGGGAGTGAGTGAGAGAGAGAGAGAAGAGGAGTGAAGAGTATGAAGAGAGAATGTCATATGCAAGTATAAGGGTAGATGGTGTTTCGTGCGTACAAAGTTCTTGGAAAGGCTCGCTAGCCCCCCTGTGGAACAGACTTGCAATGGACTCGGCCATTTTTATTCATCGGCTTTCTTTCTAAAAGCCTTCTCGCTTTTCCCTTTTCTAAATCCCTTACTTAACATTACGTTACCATATACTTGGATGGCATAGTCACACACGCTACTTACTACTCTCACTCTACATTACTACACACACACACAGCCTTTACACTACAATTCACTTGGGTTCTTTACTTGCACATGGTCCAGTCAATCTCCCCATGTATACCTTTTTTTCTTTTAGGAAAAGGCAAAAGATTGGAAGAGTCGGACATCCTTCCGATGCACGCGCCTAGCCTATTTTTCTTATGGGATGAACATATTATACCTTTTCACAATACTACGACTACTACTATTTTATTCTTTATTTGGGTTGAATTTGTTCCTCTTTCGGTTCGTAACTTTTTCCCCCACTCCTTACACTGGAGTGTACAGGGAGGTGCGAGGAAAATTGAAATTAATGGTGATGTTACTTTCTTCCTTTCAATTAATAGGGGCTGTTTTCTTCAGAACTGGTTTTTTAAATGAGTCTAATTGCCGATGAAATTAGTTTTTAAGACGTTGGGAAAATTAAATTTTTAGTGTATTGGAAAACTGAGGAAAACTTTGTTAAATGAGGATTTGAAAAAAATATCTTTTTGCAATAAATCTATCAAGTGTATCCGTCAAAAGGCGCCTTGGCGTCCTGATAGAAGGTAAATGATGAAATGGTTTCATTGAGTCAGCTTTAGACATAAATCATAAATTTGATTCTCATTGATTCCTTTCTATGTAATGATAAAAGAGCAACACTTTCCATGGATGAGTGGCTGGCTACTTGTAATGTGTAGGAATTAGAAAGAGATGGAGGAATCTGGAGAAGATTTAACTGCAACTGATTCTGACGGATGAAGCTTTATTGATTTATGACTAGTAGAAGAGATTTGATGAGAATTTCTTTAAGGCTCTGGCTTCTTTAATGTCAACTTGATTTCTTTCTGAAGGGGTTTGAGAAAAAAGCATTAAAAAAGGATGTCGTAGGAGTTATTATGTATGGAAGATGTGAGGGATGGATGTGGTAGAAAGGAGGAATATTAAGTAAAAGAGAGGATTTGTTGTTAGGAAATTAATCCCATAATCCCGCTATTATTGTTTGATCGTTTAGCAAAGAGCTTTATATGCAAGGCCTGGATGATGTGGTTGGTTGATGCTGGGAAATGGAATTTACTTGGTTAGATAAACAGTGCACGAATGAGGAGGATTAATCAGTGCTAGTGAGCCGTAAAATCGTACGGACCTCTCTCGCAGAGTCAGTCAGCTTTTCTATATATGCTCTTTGCATCCTTCGTCGTACTCATAGTGTTCGTTGTTCGTGCACAACCGTATCCGTTGCCCCACTGTCATGCCCTTTATAGACATTCCCCCGGGGCTGCTTCAAGCTCTCTCTCGACATCTACGGCAATGGAATGCATGGACAGGATTGTCATTGAACTTGATTGATTTATTACGAACATTGTTTAAATGGTTCGGGGGAGAAGGATCCAGAACAGTGGTTTCATCTGGTCCATTTATATTTATTGAAACTCCACTTGTTAGAATTTATTGAAATTATTTCAGGATATACAGCAATTAATTATGGTTTAGGTAAAACAGTGAAAGGATTAACACTTCGTAGTTCCGACAGGTTGGAGTAAATAGAAGGTTAAAAAAATTAATGGAAAAAAATATCAAGTTATTAATCGTCAATAAATTTGTCAACTATTGAAAGGCTGGAGAATATAAATGCGGCAAGTGTTTGTTGTTGTAATAAAAAAATGTTAAGGGAATAGAGAATTAGAAAGGGAGAGAGAGACAGAGCGCGAATGATGGTGAAGGTAGATTGAATTGATGCCGACATAGAGAGACGTGGGTGTGCGAAAGAGGTGAGCGGAGATGAGAGACGCGAGTTGAATTTAAGTTAGGACAAAACCTTATGTACATGGAGGAAATCATGTTATACAGGCATATCTTCACTATGAGATATCTTGAGTGATAGGGCATTCCTATATACTACTAAAAAATATGGAACTATAGTCAATATAAAAGAAAAACACGTGAGTTAAAGGATTGAACTGTCATAGCTTTAGTGTACATACAAGAATTCAAAAATCAGTCCTTTGAATTGAACAGTTACATCCATGAATTACTCTTTGGGAATACTTAAATTTTACTTGAAATGCTTGCTGGAGTGGGTTTGGAAAAAAAGGGTGGTTGTGGGGAGACTAATTTTGATAGTTGATAAAACTATCGTGACGCAACTCTCAGTCAGCTATTTATA
Source organism: Spatulosminthurus flaviceps (assembly GCA_034693705.1). NCBI lineage: Eukaryota > Metazoa > Arthropoda > Collembola > Symphypleona > Sminthuridae > Spatulosminthurus > Spatulosminthurus flaviceps. The sequence continues at coordinate 13,145 of JAQFXU010002129.1, forward strand.
GTCCCCCGATTCTTGTCTGTGTTGGAAAAGACGAGAGGAGATCGTAGAGTTCAAAATTTCTATACCTTACGAGTTTTTCCAGTGAAGTGCATTGCAGTGTGTGTGTGTGTGTGAGAGAGAGCTGCTGTAGTAGATAAATGCGTCTACACAAGTCTTTATGTATGTTCGTATACACACTCAAGGCTAGTCACGCAGTAGTAGTTGTAAACACCGTGAAGTCATAAAATAGTGTGCTCTACTATAAAGAAGTATGCAAAGGAAGGAGCTACTACTTGCATTTAAAAAGGTTGGGGGAACATATGTGATGATGTGGAAAAAGGTTTCTTGTAGCATTTATATTTTATCAGGTTGGAGCAGTCACTGAGACGCTTTCAACCCTTTATCATTACATAACCTAACTTAAGCCTCTGCTTTCTATCACCAAGTATGGGATAGCAGGAGCAACAGCAGTAGCAGCACTTTGCTACGAGTATTTTAATTTTGTTTCTGGATACTTACCACTACCAATATACTATCGAGGAAACAAAATTTGGTTCATATTTGCATCTATATGGTAAATGCATAAAATGACAGGCTAAATCAAGCATCAAATTTCCCGCCAATTTTTCAATGAGTGAATCAATTGGCATTTACGTCTTTCACGGCTGTTTTTCGTTCCCCAGTGGAGTAATCATTGAGAAGTTTGAATTGAAAGAGTATTCTGGCAAATACTCTGAGGATTATTCAAAAAGATAACTTTTGCCATTTGAGAGGGCATATATTTACTTACCACTATACTGTCGAGGAAATATGGTTTAAGTAATTTTTGCTAGTTGGCTCAGTTGGCTGAACGAGAGAGCTTATAAGGAAAAGTTTCCGGATTTCATGCAGGTAAACTCTTTTAAATTGATCACTCGAGCTCCACTTGGCACGTCCTTCCTACTGCCGCTAGCCTTGGAGTGATGAACATAAGCTTAGACACACTTGTTCCGATGAATATCTGTCACCCTTCATGCACAAGTACGGGTGGGCATATGCCCTTATTATCACACCCAAGGGAATTACTGCTCTCAAGCCTCACTCTCTCTCTCAGTGAACTTCAATGTTTTATTCAAACTTTTGCCCGTCATATGGATCTGGTTAAGTGGGAGAGTTTTAGTGTGTTGTATGTAAAACCGCTGGAAACAGCGAGTTAAAGACTATGGAGGCTCATCAGGGTAGACTTGGATAGAGATGGACAAGGAATTTAAATAGGTAAACTTTCAAAGTGACTTTTTCTCTGGCCCCACGATGTAGCAATTTCAATAGAATGTCTTGAAGGTATCCGAAAGGAACAAGCTCTGGCTTTTGTGGTTTCACAAAAAGGGTGCCCATCATCTTCAAACATTGTTGGCTTTTGCTTCATTACTGGGCAAAGTATTAATGTGAAAAATAGTTGCGTGTGTATCTTCAGTTGAAATCTATGGTGTGTAATAGTAAGAGAGAGAGAGAGAGCGAGAAGGGCTTAAGTCCGGTGAATCCATGGTATAGGATTGCATGCAACTTTTGCTGTATAGTTGATGATGGGAAGACAAGGAAAAAATACACTTACCAACTCACACGTACATTTCTTCAGAGACGTTAATATTTGCTATGAGGGAAATTATTGTAGGGAGCGGATACATGTCTCATTACATACTTAAGTATTACAGCAAGGCTGCTATGGAGATAGAGAAAACGTGAGAATTTCTTTGCTCTTATAAGCCTCTGTTCTATATTTCTTTATAGCCTTACTGCTTGAAGTACAAGCAGAATTTGTCTGTAAAAGAAAGGAGATGGACAGGAGAATTGAGGGTCACCGCATATTTACAACAGAGATGAGCTTCCCTTCTCCTATTATCACCTCTTTGACTCTAATGAATGGCATGGTTGAGGGTTTGAAGCGCCTAGCAAATAAGCTCCTTTCTTTCTGTCCCCATGGTTTATTTCCTCAAAAAGAGATTCTCTTCAGTGATAGCTTGTCAGCCTCTCTCCCCTCTCCTTCTTAGTCCACTACCACTGAACTATGACTGGCGAAAATTGCTTGTGTATTTCTAGGACACAAGTTTTGTTTCGAAAATGTTGGAATTTTTTTGGACAAATCATATAACCAACAAGTTTGCATGTTAGAAAAAATTGTTTTCAGTTTTACCACGAAGTGCACTTTTTTGTGCGTATAGCGTTTCTTTCCTTTACCATTAGATTAAGTGGGGGGAACTCTATGGTTGCGACGTAGAAATCTCTCAAAACAAATCAGTGTTGATGACAGGGAAGTTCAAATCAGAGTCTTTCTTCATGCATCTTCAAAATTCTAGCTCGCAGGAAATTGGTGCTGGATTAAAGTCAGTCCTGAATAATGTTCCTCCATAATTCCCACCTGATTCTCTAGAAACGATATATTTAGATACGCGCCCTGCATAATTCATGACTAAATAAGTAATAATGTATGCGTAGCAGATAATCCGGGTTTTTCCTCATTTGATTAATCTTTTAGTTTCGTAACAACAGTTGTTGCGCTTTGGAAGCATTGCCATGCTACTCTACATTCTCCTACTCAACTCATAATAATTACGGTCATGCAACCCTTAATTGGGGCTAGAGTAGCTCCTTTTAATGAAGTTGAATGAGAGATAAGAGAAATTCTGGAATTTAAGGGCATTGCCTTTTTGTTTAAGGACATTTGTAACTAGAAAAATGTAAATTCTGCGACAACTACAGCATGATAAATGCAGAAGAGTATTATTGATTTCACCGAATTTTTAAAGGCCTCAAATCTTTGTTAGAGCATGATTGAGAAAATACAATGATTAAGCGAACCCAATAAGGGTGCTGGAAATTGTGTCCAAATCAACCCTTGACCAATGAGGGTATTGGAAATTATGTTCTTAAGTTCAATTTAAATATGGTGAAACTTAATTATTGAAGTATTTTTCTATTATTTTGTTTACAGAAATCGGGAAATGGAGATGTTTAGCAAGAAATTAATGTAAATTTACCAGACTGAAGTACATTTGATCTTTAACTCTTCTCTTGAAAATATTTCACCAACTATCAACATGGGTGGCGAGAAGCCTCGCTTCAGCTCGCGGGTTCCCGCCAAAACCTGCATGACCGAAATCAATCAGTATCTCATGTGTCAACTATGCAGTGGCTATCTGGTGGATGCCACGGGCATTATAGAATGTCAACATACATGTAAGCTCAAAATTCAAAAAAAATATTGTTCATATTAACTTTAGCAAAAAAAAATATTCTACAGATTTTCAGACCTTGAATTCCAAATGAATAGGAAGGATATTGATTTTTTAAATCTGAATTGAAATGAAATTTTTGACTGAATTGTTTTTTTTGTAATTGTTTTAGTCTGCAAGTCATGTATTCTCAGATACCTGGATACCAATAGCTACTGCCCAATATGTGATGTGCAGTTGAACAAGGCTAAACCACATCTAAGTCTAAGGTAAGAAACCTGAGAACAGCTGTGAATTTTCTCGAATTTTGCCTACTCATAAAGTCAGAATTAGGCCCATAGAAACATCCAGCTCGGATTACAACTTCCTCTATGAGAATAACCACGCTCCCTTATACGACCCATCAAGTAATTGGCATTTTATAACGTCAGAGTTTGCGGGATGTAAAAAAAGGCGATAAAATCTCCTTTTTCTACTATACTTACGCTCATTCTGGGGAGATACTCAAGCGGTTCTGTCTCTGTGTGTGGAAAGGATCAAAATATCCAGATAAGTGGATTTCTTCCACAGCAGACCCAGTGGCTGTGCTTGTGTGAGAGAAATCCAATATAGAAGCCGATACATATATAGAAATAGTAGAAATATTCCCAAGTCAAGAAAAGTTCTGCTCGGCCTGGACCCGCATTTACAACCGTTGTATGTAATGTAGAATGTATACATGTGTCTTTATGTATGAGGAAAGGAGGAGAACGTGCCACAGCTCGTTAAATCTACTCAAGCTTATGTACTACATTTACTCTACACTAGCGGGGTTTCATGTAATATTTGACTCTCTCTCTCACTCACTGCCTCCCTTCACAACCGAGGTGGCCACAAGCTAATCAGAAGGGTCCGACCTTCTTTCCCTTCTTTTTTTTAATACACTCCTTAAGAACTTGCTGATGAGCCCTTGAAGTCATAAACATACTACAGATTGACATGCCCCAATACATTCATAATCATTCGGCTGTAAAACTGTTCCAAAAAATTAACCCGCTTATCTACAAGTGACTTTAAAGGCTTATATTTATCCAGACTTTTTGCCCTCTTTCTTGCTCTCTCTCTCTCTCTCATCCGATTTCCATGAAACTCATCATTTGTTTTTTTCTCTCAACAGGGCTGACTCCACATTGCAGCACCTTGTATACAAATTAGTTCCGGGCCTCTTTGTATCGGAAGTTCGACGACGACGAGAGTTCCTCTCCAAACTCCCGACTCAAGATGGGATTAGCTCTGACAGTAGCTCAGTTCCTGGAGGTTCTGGAACATCAGCATCACCCATCACAGAATTGGAAGAGACAGAGGATATGTGTGCTCTAGGTCTTGATGATGCGGTTAGCTTATCACTGGAGTACTTGAAGAGGTGAATGATTTTTCTTGAACAGCTATGTAACTAAATATGTATATAACAAAAAAACTAGATACGTCGAATACAAGGGGAGACACTCAAGTAAATAACTATCATCCACATTCTCTCTCTCTCTACTTCTCCCTTTTTTCTAAACCCCTGGCACTCACTCAGCAAGTTAATAGTAAAAAAAAAATACAGCAAGCCAAATAATGGTGACTTTCATAAAGTCTCCCATTACAATTCCATTGGTTGAGAGTTGGTAGGAGAGACATAATATAAACAATAACAAGAGTTAAACTATAGATTAGGAAAAATATATCACTTAATCGTCATTGCAGCATTTATAGATATGTTGTACGTTCCATCGACAGCAGCAGCAGCACCACACCACACGATTAAGTCCCTTTCAGCTCATCAAGGTTAAAGTCTCTACAAGTGTTCCATTCATAGCTTCGATCAAGCTATGTAACGTTGAGTAGTAGGCCTCTGCCTCTCTTAGGTATATAATCAATAGCAAAGTCTAGGCGTGTAATACATGAGGATATATATAATTAGAGATTTTAACATACCGACACTTGTCGCTTTCCATTACAAAAGCTCTCCGGCTCCTGCCTGCTCGACCATACGTAATGGTATTTTAAGGCTATTTTGATAATCATATGATACTACATTACATGCTTGGAGTGTTAATTAATTAATGTTGACTGTAAATGGCTTTGTCAGTGACAGCCAGCCTCTCGTACAGTGAACAGTAGCGTGGTTGAGATTGAGATTACTGTTTTGAGGGGATTAGAACTACTTTACATTATATCTGTGTAGTTTGCGTATAAAAGTTTATGTACTTACGCAGAATTCCTACTTAATTACATGCACACAGAAGCTACAAGTAGACATCAAAGGTTGCTTAAAAATTTGAGAGCTCAAAAAGATTTTTGGAATGGTTTCACATTAACCAAAGGCTTATATTATATATTATGAAGACCCTATACATTGTATGAAATACTTGAGCAAAACATACTCTTAATAAACCATGATGCATAGTTAAGTGAGTAGAAATGTGAAAGGTATAAAATGACATTTCTATGTGAGCGTTTACAATGGAGTGTGTTGTATACATTTATATACATATGGAGCTTGTAATAAGCTAAGTATATATAGGAAGTAGCTAAAAATGTATGACACCTATGATATGTTAGTGCTATGACGGTGCATTCTGTCGAGATTATTATTACTCTGTCTCTCTCTATCTCTCGTGGCTTTTTCTTTCCCTCTCTCTCTGTCTCTCTCTCTCTCTCTCACACACACACACATTCTCTTGAGCAGTGATTTCATTCATCTTTTGCCATTGTTCCCATTGTTAACGTTTACTCGCGGGAGGTTCTTCAAGGTAATATCCCTCAAGTTCATGTTCAAAGACCAATGTATAGTTACATACATTTATGTCCTCTCTCTCTCTCCATCTCGAGTTATTGTATAGATCGTAAAAGCTGCTATTAGCTATATTGTAAAATAATGATTGAACTTATTGCTATACACAAAAGTTTTAATCCAATGATTTATTGCGAGATATTGTATTGTGTAGTTATCAAAAGAACCGGGGGCTTAGTAGATTTTACGAGGGAATAAAGATTGGAGTTTAATTATCATAAAAAACTTTTAATTTTTAGCGTTTTGTGGTATTCAAGAAGAGTTGACAGGATGAGGGAGAAATTGTTGATATTAAATGAAAATAAGTTTTATACATTTATGTGTTGTTATATTATTTACAGTCGGGATGAAGATACGAAAGCGAATGTTGTTGGAGCTCCTGCTACGAATAAAAGCACCTGCAGTGACAAGGTATGTTGTATACTGAGCAGTTTGTTGGTCTTCTTGTGGCGTTCCCGATTATTTATTGATGCCGGGTTGACTGTCCTCCGTTTTTTTTTGACCGACGAGCCTCTTGCTGTTTTTAGTATTGCTATACTTGGATTGTCGTACATTAATTAGAAGCTAATGTATTTAATGCAATACGTAATTTTGTAGTAGCGGTAGTATTTAGTTAATAATGTAGAAAAATGTTTCTGGTTTTGTAATTTTTACAGTCCTTGAATTTCTTGTAGAATTTGTTATAGTTAACCATTACATGGGATGAGGTTTGTGTATGCATACATATAAAAGCTTTTAAAATATGCACTTGTGTTTGTCAACAAAATTTGTAAAAAAAGGATACATGAGTGTTATGTATTTAGTTTACATGTAAATTTGCCTTGAAGTGAATTTGTTTAGAAATGCTTTTATTCTTACCATGTAGAGAGAGAGAGGAAATGGAATGAAGAGCAATGGATAGAATGTATCTCTAGTATATAGAGGAAGGGGCATTTGGAAATGGGAATGGATTGGGAGGAGGGAAAAAAGTTGTAAAACTAGTTTTAATTGCGGGGCTTGAATGATTAATTAAAGCTAATGTGTAATTAAAGTCGGAGTGAAATGATTAGATTCGTATCTTTGTGAAAGATTGCTTATTCATACACTTGAAAGATTTTTTCTTTTACTATTCTTCTTGCGGAGGCTCCTTGTCTTCCTTTTGGACATGGGCTGATACAAGAAGGGATAGTTGTATTTGACTTGTTTCATTGTATGTTTTGCCTCTACACTCTCTCGCCTCTTGGACAGTTGTGAATTTGTAGTCTACTTTTGTTTACTCTTGTGCTCACTTTCATGAGCTTGGAGTGAGTGTGAGCAAGATTTTTCCAATCGGTTTGTTGTAAATTAAAATTATTATTATTATTACCGTTGGGCCTATTGGGCGTGCAGGTTTCGTAACTGTTGATTAAATAAATACTCAAACATTTTCTCTCCATATTAGGTCTTGCCCTTGAAAATTAAGCTTGAAATTTTTAAAAAAAATATACAAAATTGAAATCTAACCATCTTTCAGAAATTTTCGCTTAAAATAATAAGACAAGAGTAGTGCTATTTAGAAAGGAAGCTTTAGCGTGTGCTAGTACCGCAAAGATTTGTAAAGGGCTCTAAATTCATTGTCAAAGTTGTAAGTTTAAATTCCTGTAGCTATAGCAGCGTCAGATACACAAGCGTATTTTATAGGAAGCTTTATTAAATTCTGTGTACATAAATACATGCCATAATACCTTATATGTGCATTAGGAAGCTAAAATAGTAAAAGGGACTGCTTTTGTACATATCTGAGAATCTACGCTAAAAAGGAGCAATTTGTGAGTTCTTATGGTATGTTCATAGAAACGTACATTGAATCTAATGGTATGCTATGTTGTAGCGTTCGTAGAATCTATTTACTACACGTTGCTTGTCTTTCTATCCCTTCTCTTCTCTTGACTGTCCATATGGTATGAGTAGTGGATTTATGTAGTGTAAGTTATGCTTTGACGTTAAAGGAGGAAGTTTGTCTTGAGGCTTAGTGCCTTTTGCCTGTACTCTGCTTGCTCTATACATATGCATACACAGTATATCCCTCTATATCATTTAACAGAACGTCTGGTATTATGGTGCTTATGCTTGAAATGTATAGTACTGCTCATGTTGTTACTACTGCTGCTGCTTTGCTACGTCAGTCAGGTCTCTTTTGTATGTAATAGTTGTTGTGATTATGTAAGTATATGAGAATTAAAAGAGCCACTGGGGATGTGATATAGGCCAACGACCGGAGGTATCTTCAATGTCCTGCGGCTGTCTCGGTTGGCTTGCTCAAGAAATTCATCCGGATGAAGTACGGGCTTTCCGACGACTATAGGGTGAGTTTTCAGCACTTGCTCTTCTCTTCGTATTTATTCCATTTTGGTGGCCCTGCTATCTGACTGAGTGAGTCTCAAGAGTTAGGAAAACATTTGATGACGGACAGAATTTTCTTTATTTTTTTCTTCTCCCCTAACTTTTTGCATATATTGAAAAGTTTTGCCCTCACAGACGGAGACACAGCGAGCTCAGAGCTCTCTCTCTCTCTCCTCTCATTACTCTTCTTTCTCATAGAATTCTTTTAGCATGGAAATATGTCTCATTTCAGTTCTCTTTACTCTCTCCCCAAAGTATAAAAAGAATTTCCATACATTTACAATATAAACTCGTCTTGTTTGTACTACTTCAAAGTCACCGAAAAAACAGTTGAGAGGAATCACCTGAAAAGGAAATTTAGGAATGATTCCTTTGAGAAAAAAAATCCCTTTTTTTGATATTTTCCTTGTGCAGTCACCATGCAAGGAAAAAAAAAGTTGTGACTACAAACGTCAACTAACTCTTTTCTCCTCCAAATACATGGTAGTAACATGTCTCCAAGAAGTTCACATTCATTAATATTAAAAAGCTATTCCGTGGAAATGTCTCCCTTTAATTTCTTATACTTTTCCATGAAATTTGATACATGTAGTTGTGAAACTTTTAGAAGTTAGTTTTCCTGCTTCAGTGAATAAGATTAACTACTAAAAAGTTAATTAATTCATTACTCTTGTTTCTACTGATTATACTTGGTTATTGGTATATACTCAGTAGGTATTCGTGTAAGGACATACAGTGAATGGGTAGGCAGATTTTCCCCTATTTCCTTGTTTCCTTGTGTCACTCCCGTAGTAAAGTGCAAACAAGGGAATTGAACCTTGCATTTAAGACAACCCAATTTGGTGCCAATCCAATGTGTGAACAAAGGATTATTTTAAACAACTCTAGAGGTTGAAGGTTAAGTATAGCGACATATGTACAGTCGCTATATGTGTTTATGTAGTAGTGACTTTATTACTAGACGGATGGAAGGAGACATAAGTTTTTCCTCATTACTTTTCCTCACTGTCATTCTATTTTACTTCGACACTTGTATGCCTAAAATGCTGTACAAATACATTTTTAAATACACGTATCTCTCCACTAATTTTGTCAACCCCGTTCGCACTTCCTTCAATGACGGTGAAAAATGAAGCTTAATTTCCTACCGTACGTTTGTTAAAACTGTATTATTAGGTAATGACTAGCTCGTGACTTCCACATGACTTTC
>JAQFXU010002130.1:0-22716 GCA_034693705.1 Spatulosminthurus flaviceps
ACCATACAGGGCTAGCATACTCTAATATAACTCTAATATATGCTTTATATACAATACAAAGTTCGTATTTTGAAAAAGTTAAACACTGTCTGAAGTAAAATCCACCAATAAAACTTTTATGGTCTGCATTTGTACATATCCCATGTGGTTGTAAATTTGCAATATGTTATATGCCCTGCTGAAATGCCTTGATTTCAGAGGAAACCTCAGTAATTCTATAGTAATTGCCTAATGACCTCACCGTGACTTATAGCAGAATCATTCTCATATCACTTTTAGTAAAATGGCACTTCATTTAGAATTAATCCACTGGTGTAATAATTCAAAGGGCTGGGATTAAAAAAAAGCCATGTTACAATTTTAGAGAAAAAATGTAACGGTATAGGCTTAAAGTAAGGATGGTGACAATAAATTTTAATTACTACAAGCAAGTCTATGCAATTTAAATGAAGGAATGAGGAATGAGGGGTAATGGCGTCACGTGCTTCTCAAGAAAAATGCTCTGAAATTTTTAACTGCTAATTTATTTCTGGCATGTTCCCTGCCCTCGGAGAGTATACAAAAATAGCTGTGATATTAAGCTACTTTTACTACTCCCGTGTCCTACACTGGATTTATACCAATAGAGGCTGAGGATGTTAGTTATAATTAGAATATAAGTGAAACTTTTTCTCTCTCTCTCTCTCTGCTGATAGTGATCAATGTTGAAAGGGGGCACGGGCTCACTCAGGTAAATTGGTGGAGGTGGGATAATTTAAATAAAATATCCCGTTTCCCAGAAAAGGTGAGGATATTATCTTCATATCTACTTTAACGGAACTAGTGCGGCGGTGACATGATGATTGAGAATGATATACGTACATGCATAATATGCTCAAGGGGAAAAAATTCCTTTTCTCAAGAATCCTTTATAAAAGTAGACCTTCCTTTACATTCCGAATGAGTGTGGGAAGAGAACCATGGCCTAGAGTGTAAATTGTCCTTTGCACCTACCTCTTCACTTTTAGTTTTGTGCGTGCTTCTGAAATTCAAACAAATAGGTTGGATGGTAGGTGGAAAAGTGAGAAAGAGAGAGAGAGAGAGAAAGCATTTCAGTGAAAGGAAAGGTACATTCATCATGAATGTGCAGTAGCCCGTATGATGAAAACTATGGAGGGCCCTGAGCTCTAAGTAAGTTTAGGCCAGACATTAACACACCATGCAAAGGAACAGCTGTCTCTTTTGGCCAACTTCATACAAAACTGCATGGCCACATGGAGAGTACTAATTCAAAGGCGGAGAAAAAAAAGGATGAAATCCCGCCGTCTTGTAATTGAAAGTCATTTAGAAAAACGATGAAACTTTACCAGTTTTCTCCTTTCCTTCTTCTTCTTCTTCTTCTTCTTCCCCGTACTCCTTTTTATCAGACCATCAAGAAAGAGGGGAAAGTTGCAATTGAGCTCATCCTTACTTCATACTGACTTTCACAATTTACTTTTTTCAATACAATTCTGCTACTCATGCATTTCAATCAATTATCTCCTTGCGGAAATGTTATTCCTTACAATCCTACCCTACCATTCTACTCCCAACTTGTTCTCTATACTCAACTCCTTTCAACTTACCATAGTTTTAACAAACTTTCAACACTTGATGCTCTTAATTTAATATCATTTATACGATCATTTCCTGTACCCCATACATTTATATATTACTTTAGTCTCAAATCCCCAGCAGCCATCCAAAGAACAACATGCAAACTTTGCATTTCAAAAGGCACTTTCATTCCTCTTAGCCACATTTCAACTTGTCATAACCATTTTGAAAGAGTGCCATGCATAATAGAGACTAATATAATAAAGATACAATGGGCTTTATATACATGTAGGATAAGGAACTAATGGCATTCAAGTCTATGGCCTTTAATAGTGGACAGATATTTACACCGGAAATAGCATAAATATGGTTATGAGTAGTGTGGAGGAGATTACAGTGCATATACATATGCAAGTTAATATCATTAGGCGAAAATTGTTTGTGAATGCATTTGCTCTGGTCATAAAGTTGATTAGAATCTTCAAGCTGTGTTCCCCTTTCTCCTTTCACCAACTCTCAACATTTTCCTTGTTATGCTTTAATGATTACTCGAAATGTAAGAAGATCACTGCTCTTCATGTCCTTAACCTCTATTTCTTTTTCTTTCTTCCTATGTTATTTACTCGAATGCTTGAAAAAATGAAGAAATGTACGAGGTACTTCCAAAGTCACTTCTTACAACAGCAGCGCAGAAGTTGTGTTGTTTTAGAAAGCGCAAGGTAAAAGTTAGAGTGTGAGAAGAGTACAACTTATAAGGATTCCCAAGCTGCTGATTGTTTATTTGATTGTAGTGCGTCCATAAAATCCTGTAGTAAACTGACATAAAAGCTCCTTGGGAATGTTTCCCCGGACTTTAATGAGAAGAAAGTGTTTATTACAATGGAACAAATAACATCTCATGACGAGTCTTAAAGTCATAAGTAGGAAGTATATATATAGGGAGAGATCCAGCAAAGCCTTATACAATTTTAACACTGAATGTATGGAAACATTAAGGACACCTGTTAGCTCCAATGTATATATCTGTTACATTGGAATAGTAGAATTCCCAGACAAGAGCACAATTATTATTGGTAAATGAATCAAGGGATAAGGAATTTCCATGCATTTACCTTATTTATTGGGACAATTTCCAGCCTCATTATTTAAGGAATGCAACTTTTCTCGGAATCATTTAACTTTTGGTTTGGAAAGGATATAAAGGGGAAAGTGGTAAAGGGGCTATAATTTTATTTTTTCCCATAAGGTTGGGAACATTTTAGCCCCTTTTGCACTCTAGCCGAAGATATGTGCAATTATTTGGTTGATATTATAGTGTGTTGTGACAAGAACCTCAAACTCCTACCTTAATTGTAAATACCTTGGCTATACATACCGTGACCAATTCCATGTAATAAATCTCCACGTGCATTGGAAAAATTAGGCCATTTTTTTCACATGTCTGCTTTTGTTGGTCCAGCAGCTGAATCTCTAGGGTAAATATGTGAGCGTACTTAGGATAACCTTGATAAATTCACTTCCTCGTTTCCACGGAATTTCCTCATGTTGTTGAAGCATAAGGAAGAAATTTCACGCTTGGAAGAAAGGCAAGTACAAACTGCGTGCTGTGGGCAAGGTGCACCTGTGTTTTAGCTTTTGCTGGACATGACATTACATAAGTATTTTGCTCCAGACCGAGTCTTTTACCTACAGTACCTTTTCATGTAGGTTTCTTGAAAATCTCCTGGAGTTTCAATTCTCTCTGCTTTGGCGCTTCCAGGAGAGCATGTAACAATTTTCAGAGAACGTTTGAGAGCCTCAGATATATGTGGATCGTAAGAAAATGACAAAAACGTTTTTGACAAGCATAAAAAATTACTCGTGTTTCTGGAAAATGTTGAGCACAGAGATTCCAGATAAGATTCATGTTCAATCCGATATAGTTTCACCGTATTCAAATAAGGGAAATGTCTTGATGTAGGGAATTACATGGAGGGAATGAAAGCCGAAAGCCCCTATAATATATATATTTATAAATATTGTGGGTTTTCGGGTAGCATTTGATTTATTGTTACTAGAATGAGAAATAAAATGTCATGTTCAAAGGATGCAAAAAAACCTACTGTTGCTTGCTTTGCTTTGGTAAAAAAAAAAGTCGTCACTGTAGTGGAAACTATGGAATGAGAGGACAATACACTACAATGTATGTACATGAAGCTACTTTAAATACGCACGCACACACCACCACCGTACTCAAAGAGTCCGTAGGGATTTGAATGCTGAAGAGATACTTGAGCTGACTACTTGTGTAATGTTATACATGTGCCGCTGGTGTAACGAGCCACATCCCAGTTGAGATACTTTAACGAATGTATTGCTATGCAGAAAAAATTTTGCGTGAGCAGAGAAAGCTCAGACTTTTATTTTGTTGCGTAAAGACTCTATTTTTTCAGATTGGATATTTATAAGGAGTGGGGGTAGTAGTATGTACATAGTGCATAGTAGGATCTTTGAAATCTTAAATTGCGAGTATTTTTATGAGTCTCAAAGGCCCCCATTTATTTGTCGTCATATATTTGCATTAGGTTTGAATTTGCATTAGTAATGTTCACGGATGGAACTGATGGAAGAGACTCTACCTCCCTCTTACACTGCACTGGTAAAAGTATATGATGTATCCCTAAAAGAATAATTAGATTATGCGTAGAATTTCCACTGAATTTCCTCTCCTCAAAACTATAAACTAAACTTCCACGCATGTTGACTCCCTTCTACTTGAAATATCCACCCGGCTAAACATGCGTGTGTAAATAATGGGCAAGTTTCCTCAGAAAATTAAACTTTCAAGGCAACTCATATCTATACAGACACATCCACACACACACACACTAATTAGATTCTTCATCTTATCAAAGTCCAAACACACGCACTTTCTCCAGGCAACAAGAAATAAGGGGACTTTCTCTCTCTCTCCAACTCAATGGAATTTAAATGAATAAAGGGAAATTGAATAGTTGGCGAGAAGAGCTCAAGTTATAAAAAAAATCAACGTATATCTCACACATCCAGCTTATGTATAATAAACCTCGTGGAAAGAGCTCTGATAACCAACGTATGATTCTCACAGGGAAAGTCCTTCAAATATCTATATATTTCTTTCTCGGGTGAAAGGTATAATAATCATGAACGAGGGAAAAGGTACGGAGCTAAAGAGGGTGATGACACCGACTGAGGAGGAGAAGAAAAAGCAAGGAGACAATTTTTCCTATAGTCTTTCTTCTTCCTCTCTGACTGAAACGTAGAAAACGAAAAGAATTTCCAAAAGCAGCCATGACGCCCTCTTCCTCCCAACCCACATCTCAGCTTGCTTTTTTCTAGCCAGTTTTATCCTATAGCTTTGCTCCTCTCATTTTGTTCCTTTAATCTGGAAAATTTCCCCCTAGTCTAACTTAATTAGAGTACTTTTGATGTTCTATCGCCTCGAATATCATTGGCATTGCCACCAAAGATATTGTCTGTGGCTGCACATGAGTTCCACACTCGTCAGCTCATATGATGGGGAAGGAGATTGCTGTATAAGTATATATTGTATACATAGATATAGTAAAGCTGTAGTACTAGATATTTATATAAAGATACTTGGGAGAGTAATTCCAAGTCTTTTCTAAGAAACGTAGTAGAAGTATTATAACCACCCACAGCCTTAACTTCGGGACCTGAGACACAGATGAGCACCACCACCAGCAGAAGCAGAGAGAAAGAAAAATCCCCAAATCTCCGAGAGTTCGCTCTGTTACACTCTACAAAGTCTTCTGCTCTTCACTATGGCAATTACCTTATAGGTTTCTTTGGTTACCCTCTTCGCCTTTTGAATAGAGGACGCAGACGAGGGAGATAGTCAGGTAATATGATAACATTCATGCAGATTTTAACTTGGACAGAAGTGGGCCAGGGAACATTTCCCTTCATAAAATATTATACGGGCATTACAGAGATCTTTACCTATATAAATAGCTTAGCGGCTTAAAATTCTGAACATGAGCTCTCCTCCACTTGAGCAAGAGGAGAATTGTATGTATTGGAGCTTTTTAGAGGAAGAGGAGAAGGAGAGAGAGAGAAAGAGCGGCTTAAACTGAGAACATGTGGATATTAATAAGAGTGGATGAGATTGTTAAGTGTAGATAGTTGGGAGGTTTTTACTACACTCGCTATAGTTGTACAATGACTATTTCTGGCCTCAGTGCGGATGGAATTGCCTCGTAAAAAGTATTTTTGGGCGTGTATGTGAGTAGTTTGTGCGTAAGTGCGTGTGTTTCGTATCTTGTGGTTTTTGTGGAGAGAGAGAGAGAGCGGAGGAAAAGTACTCAAAGGAACGCATCTGGGTTTATGGGGAATCAACGAGCTGCCACAAGACTCTATGGTTGGCTGGACTATGGAATATCATTGCAGTAGTCGTTGGAGGATCATGGGAATCTCTGTAAAAAGAATGAAGGCACTCACTCTCGTCTTCCTTCAACTTGAGAAGGTTAATGTAGTGACAGGGGAAGGGAAAAATCTTTGCGAAACTTTATTAAGAGGAGAGGAACGAGGAGAGAAAGTGTGTGTGTGTG
Source organism: Spatulosminthurus flaviceps (assembly GCA_034693705.1). Lineage (NCBI taxonomy): Eukaryota > Metazoa > Arthropoda > Collembola > Symphypleona > Sminthuridae > Spatulosminthurus > Spatulosminthurus flaviceps. Next base: position 6,165 of record JAQFXU010002130.1, read on the forward strand.
TGTGTCTCGGTGCGTATTTCACGAGCCCAGAATGACAAATGTGATTTCAGCTTTCACTGAGCAGCTCCAATGAATCTCACAAATTGAGAACAAACTTTCATTTCACAGGGAACATGTTTTATTCACATGCTTTAGCACACACACAAGTGTGCTTTTCTTCCAAATCTTCCAGCTTCTTTTATTTTTTAGGCTTGATGGATCCAAATAGATAGAGAGAGGAGGAGGAGGGAAAAGAGGAAGAAGAATAGATAGCCACATGATGCGTGGGCCTCAAAAACATATATAGTCCATTAGATTTCCTAAATAATAGTTTGTGTTTATAAAAATCGGGAGACTTGAAATAATTTATGAGTTTTCTTCCAGCGAGAGTCAATCTCTCTCAAAAATTATCCTTTGCATATAAATAAGATTTCCATAATAATAAAAATCTAATTTTCCCAATGGATTCGCATTGCATCAATTAAAATGAGATGGTTCTTTCCTGACAGATTAAGACATTGAAGAAATTTGTCAAGGAAATTTATGTGAAGCAATTCTTGTGTTGTTCAAGTTACAATCCAAATAATCGTTTCCCTTGTTTTTTCCGCCACAAACTTTTGTACTAACTCTTCTTGCTATTTCAATCCCCCTTTCTACAGATTTAGTGTATATTTTATGTATTGCAATGTTAGAGGAAGAAAATACTAAAAGTCATGGCAGGAGATTTCTTTTTCAATTATACATATATTTCCCTACATCCTTCCATTTCTATATACAAAAGCGTAGTGCATAAAAATACAGGGAGGGATTCCTGTCAAGTTTTCCCAGCAATGCATTTCAACCCAAGCCGCAGTCATACATTGTATGCACACATAGTAATATGCTTGCATTCCAAAAACAACCAAGAATTACAAAAGAGTAAATACATTTGGTATAAAATATTAATCGTAAGTTTTAGTCTTTGGCGGTTTCTGCCAACTCCAACAACAACAGCAAGAAAAACTTTTATAGGAAGTTCCAAAAAGTACACGAGTAATTTGTTAATCTATAGATACTTTCTTAAAAGAGCAATGTAATTTGGTATAACGTTAAAAGGGTATACGTACGTTTTCTATGTGGCTGCGGGAGAGTAAAGACTTGTGATTGTAATCCATTTTAAGGCTTTTTAGCCTTCGTGAATAAAATACATTTGATGCGGGATGTGGATTTATGACCAAGAGTTACGTCATACAGTACGTCCATTTCTACGTAAAGTATAGGTAACATGTGTGTATCATGGCACTGGCTTTGCCCACTTGTTTCTCTAAGCATGTTGATATTATTATACACTGCCACTGCTATAGGGCAGAAGGGGCCTAGGAGTGTTACTATTATAGAAGTGCAGCTGGAGTTATATAATACTAATAGGGCTATAGCATAGAGTATAGGATTAAATAGGAGCTGTAGTATTGTACGTAATAATAGTATTAGGATTACGTAGGAAACCATAGACACATGGAGGAGTGCAGTAGTACTAGTAGAAATGTGAGGCTGGAAAAGGAAAAGCCGTGGACGTTGTTCCATTACAAGCAGCCTAGGCTGTTATCCATCTACTCTCAAGCTATTACGGAGACGGAGAAAGCAAGAGTAAAAGTAAGAGAGAAAGGAGTAAATATTACAGAAAGGAGGAAAAAGGGAAGGAAGGGGAAAAAAGAGTCGCACATGGTTTAAAGTGGTCACAGAAATTCCTCCTTTCCACGTGCCACACATGAGTCTAATGTGGATTTACGTCGTTTTAGTGGGTGAGCAATTGATTTGCATAAAGAGCAATTCCCGGACTCAAGGGAAACAAGAGACCCCCTTTAGCGTAACTTGAAGAATGTTTTGTAATTTGTTACGCTTTGAACTCTCGAAATTATATGTGCCTTTTTCCTATTATTCCATCCGAATCCACTCCAGAATAATTGTCTCCATATACAGCTGTAAATAGTATGTAGGGCCTTCCTTACCCTGCCACTATGGATTTAAAAGCTCTCACAACTCAATGATGAGAATTGAATTGATGCAGGGGGGAATTCTTGGTCGTAGTAGGAAGACAAGTTTAAGTATGAGAGTTGTAGATTTGAATGGTGGGAGTTAAGGTATACTTTTCACTTTCAAAGCAACTTCATATTATAAAGCACAAATGCCCATAGATATAGCTAGTAGATATGTTAAAGTTTGTAGGTGTTAACTATCTCGTAGATTTGATTGAAGGACTTTCCTTGCAACTGACACTTCCTCTGCAAATTACCATGTACTCAGGTCCTATTGTTGATGGGCTATTCTTTCCCAAGATTCAAACTCTGAGATGTTTGAGGTAGAAGGGACTTATGGTCCTTCCCCTATATAATATTCTTCCAAGAGGGCTATATATAGTTGAGTAAATTAAAACACAGGATTCATTCATCACTGAGCTACAATAGGTGCGTGAAAGAGCAGGAAGTCAAGTTGGATTGGAGGGAGAGCGAGAAATGGAAGAAGTAGTCTCAAGGATTTGTAAACAAAACACATGCTTGGAAGATCATAGATTTGGATCTGTGCCGTCAAGAGCTTAATTAGATTTGAGCTTCTTGCTTGAGAAAATTATAAAACATTATATTCTCCGCATCCAGAAACGTACTACTACTTCCTTCCTACGAAAATACACGTTTTCTTTCATTGAATCTCGGATAGCCACCTACTACAACAACAACGTAGGTTCTTCAGACAGAATTCAGAATGTTAAATTCAAACCCACTGGGTAATTTCTAAAAAAAAGCTCACTATAAATGCAAATGCATTGAAAGTTATATGGGAGACTGTAATGGATACAACACATATAAATGATATTCACGTTATTCGGAGTAGCTATTCATAGTCGTGGAGTAAATGGCTTCGGATAATTTGGAATTTACGTAGTAGTTTTGTATTGAATTTCGTCCAAGCGAGGAATCACACATTTAGTTGATAAAAATGCATTTAAAATCCATGTGTTTTCTTTTGGAGTGAAGTAGGTGTTTAAAATGTGTTTCATATACAAGGGGGAAAATTTTATGGCGTAATTTGTGAAAAGTGATAAGATGAATGTTTTTGGTGTAAAAATTAATTAGAAAAAAAAATTTTGACTAATTTTTATAGGTGAATTACGTGAAGGATCCACAGAACCGTACAATTGAGGAGTCAGCTTGGTGTGGAGTACCATTTGATATGCCCGACCTCTCCTGCCAACTTCTCATGCTCCTCTCCACAGGGATCTTCTTCGTGGCCCCAATGACGCTCATCCTCATTCTATACGTCCGAATAGCTCTGGTTCTTCACCGCAGCTCCCGAAATGGATCCCTTCGTCGATGCTGTGCAACCCAGCATCAACCAAATTATAACAATGGGATGCTGAACGGCTCAGCAGCGGGAGCTGCTTCTACGGCTAACAATCCATACCTCACGAATAATAGTGGGAAACGATGCCCAACGGAGAAAACCCATATTCAGAGTCGACGAGCTGTCATCAGAATGCTTGGTAAGGGGAAAATTTCTTTTTCTTATTTTTTTTCTATCGCAAAAAAAATCTTCCCTTCCTTCCTCTCTCTCTCTCTCTCTCTCACACACACATTTACGCATAGCTATAGAATCCAGATTCGTTCCGCTCAATAACCACCAATGGATCTTCTGTTCACGTTCAATGACCTAAACCATTTGCTTTGTGTATCCCCAATGTATGCACTTACCTAATGCAATCATTGCAAAACGTGCATTTTCATGGCATTGAATTCTCTCGTCCCTCGTATCTTCTCTCCAGAGGTTAGTCATCTATTGTGTCTTCCGTCCAAATTAGAACTAATTTTTCCCTACCTCACCTCATCTATCAACGTTTACTGTCCAGTGGATAATAATTACTGTTACCAAGCCAAAAAAACTTTTTCGCGCTTACAAACATAACGCAAGGCTCGGAAGATTTCTGTCCCTTCTGTTCGGACTTGCTTACATTGCATATACGAACAGCAAGTGATTGTTACGTTTAGTATTATTTGAAAAACATATTATTATTAGTATCAACCATGTTGAAATAATTGGATTCCGTGGTTATTATACAATATAAAAAAATATAAATATTATAATATAAAAATATATATTATGTCAATATAAAAAAAAATTTGCCATGATTATTGTATTGAGTGGATCTTATTGTTAGTTCAAACAAATAATTTATATATATTAATATATCGTACATTGCCTCCTGGACAAAACTAACAAAGTACTTTTGTATCTATCTTCAATTTGTTATTATTATTCACTCTATAATATTTGATACGACTGGTTTCCATGAGTTGCTAAGGGTGATAATTTTGACACTCTTGGTTGGAAATTCAAAACTCTGTCATAATACTCTTTGGCCATTTTCTTTGCCGCTTTCGTCTGTTTGCATTTTTTGGATAGATTCTCCTGGTGTAGTTTTGTAGGATCATTATTTTATTTACGGTACGGTACTTCTTGTTTTAATTTTTGATGATAATCACTATTATTCTTCTATGAGGTCTAATATACCGAAATTATTACGCAAATTCATTCATGAATTAGTTTTGTTTGGTCTCATTCTCTATTTTCTTCTAATGTTAATATGTTCTTTTGTTTCTTTTGAAATAAGAAGTGTCATTTATAAAAGATACAAAGATCCACAGATATTTTAGTTTAAGCTGGAAATGGGCCCCCTCCCCTATGCTTTCTCCGCTACGCTGCCATCATCCGATTCGGGTTGTGTTGTCCCTACAAAAACTTAGGAGGAGACTTGTTTCTCAAGTATAGTGATTACTTTCGCATTTAAATTGTTGAAAGTTACGAGCTATCATTATTGAAGCAGATTTAGCAGATTATATTTGAACTGGAAAGAAAGCGCCTTGTTTTTTGTGTACATTCAGCTATTCTAATATGCTTATGCATTTGCATGTAAATTCAACTTCTTTGAGCTACAGCACTATACATATGCATATTACCTTTTTTATGTTAGTCGAGAGTCTTTTGTTATAGAAAAATCCCATTGTGAGCATTCCATTAATTCAACATGACAAAACAACGAGAAAAGATACTTAAAAGTAGAGTACTTTGAGAGACAAGTATTTATTGCTGAATGTAGCCTTTTTTCGTGAAAAAAACATTAGAGTTTAGTTTGATGCGTACAAATCAGTGTAATTCAAAGATATTTCTCTTTTGTAGAAAATGCCAAAGCATGAAAGCAGGTAAAAGGGTAGGTGAAAAAAGGAACTTCAAACACGTGCCAATTAAGTAAACATTCCAGACAAATATTTATTGAAGTGAAATTTGGCTTCCTTGTTTGGCTCCTCCAACTGCTGAAGTTTTCAGCTGCAAAATAATAACAGAGAGCCAGAACTTTCAATGAACCATATTGTTCTTTGATTAATACTTTTTCTGTGTATAATCATAGGTAGAAGTGAGCTCGTATTTATCTACAAATCGGCAAAGTATAGTGACAAGTTGAGAGACCGTAAAAATTGGTAGCTTTGCCTCCGACTTTAATAAACAAAAAAAAAGTTTGCAAAAGCAAAGGAAGAAAAACTAAGTTAAGACTCTCTCAATTGACAAATATGGACGACTTCCTTAATGTCCCCAATCGCTGCTCATTTCCTTTACTAGTTATTTATTCAGGTGTGAGCAGTCTCCATATTTTCACTTTGTGTCCTATAATAATTCAGGTCCTTTGCAGTCATATTATGTACATATTTATATGTGGGGGTTTGCGGGAAAAGAATAAACTTTGGGAAGCCAAGAGCAATTGATATTAATAAATTCCGAGGACTGGAAAGCATTGAAGTGGTTCGGGAGGTGGAGGAGGAGGAGGGAAGAAAAAATATAGCTACTTCCTACTATTTTCTTGCCTACATTCAAGTATGAGTAGGGTTTGATAAAATGGAAGTGTCACTATTTTTAGACCAAGTAATTATAACCTGTTGGCATGCCAGCTGAAATATTATTCCGAATACTAATGGACTTGCTATGCAGGCGTGTATTAGGATAAAGCCTACAGTTGTAAATGGTACATTAATATCTGGAAATTAATGTTCGGTGGATACAAATGGGGCCCGTGGTACTCACCCAAAGAGGTTGGGAATTGTGAAACATGGACTCTATATGTACGCGTATATTGGGGAAAAGTAGGAGGAAATTGTAATTATTTTTAATCGCATTCCCTTTATTTAGAATACGCTCCTCACAAATTTGTCCTTTTCAACACTTTCTACAGCTCCATATTTATTCAGATTCCAACTTTTATCACTGTCTTTGGGTTACGAACCTACGTGGTGGTGGATATCCACGGACAAAAAGGGTGTTTCAATAGGGAAAGGGAATTTTTCTTGAGGGCTTTCAAATAGAGCTTATATGTAATAAAAATTCATTAAGCACGATTACTTGACTTGGATGGGAATATTATGGTAAGGGAGATTTGAGTTAATCGTTCAATTTATATTTCAGTCTGATGTGCATGCAGGACTTTGCTATACTTCTTAAGCAAGGAGAAGTCGAGAAGGAATTAAGTGTGCTTTAAGCTGAGGGAAAGAAAGTTTCCCCGTGACTGTAACCTTGAACATGAGAATGGTATTATTTAACCTAGGCTAACATGTAACTTTCATGTATATTTATGCACTTGTTCTTTTAATTGAATTTCATCCCAATAGTTGGGGAATTATTCATGGAGGAATCTTATCAGAGCAGTACTTGACAGGATAATCCTTAAAATCTAGAGGGATTTTCTTGGGATACATTTTTGTCATCTTTGCTGCTGTCGTAGTCACATCCACACTTGAGATGGGTTCTGATCCAGACAAGTTTCTTGTATATACTAAACACCAAGGGCTTAAAGAGTTTTTGTCAATAAAGTGACATCCTGGATCTGTAAACTGTCGTTAAGGAGGAAATCAGTTTCACTGAATTGTGCACTTTGTTTTCTATTTAGATAAACTAAGTAGCGGTATGTAACTATATAAGCATACAGTGTAGCGGTTGTAATGTGAGGCACAAGTGCGTGATATAGATCATGGAGGGATGGAGATGGGAGTCAAGGGTTTGTTATGTAATAATAACTATGCCATAACCGCACATGGTTCGATGGGCGAGCAGTGACAATTGTTGTATCTTACAAGATCTTGCTTTTTAGAGGCGTGAAGCCGAGAGGGTACAGCCATTTAAATTTTCAAAACAAGGATTTTTATTTGAATCTCTTCAATTGAAGTTGCGACCACCATCCATAAAATTTCCATAATAGGTCTAGTAAAATAGGCTTAGACACATACGAGAACCCAATCCTCTCTCAGTTGTAAGTACATACTTGCATGGGTATGGGCTCTTGTAACATCTCCGGCTTTCCAAGTATCAAAGTTGTCAAGTTTGTTATTCCACCAAAAAATATAGAAAATCAATATTTGTTTTGTTCCCGCTCCTTTCTTATGACTTCTATTTCTCCTCAGCTCTAAAATGCGTATGTACTTCCCTTTGTCCACAAGTTCATAACGGGTCATGTACGCACATGTCTACTTTTACCAAATGTAATGGTGAAGTTGCTAAAGCCATGATGGCATGGCGGACACGTAGCATAACAGCCTTTATTTTATTCAGTGTTTGTAGCAGAAGTGTTCCAGCAGTTATATTTTAAAACTGAAATCCAGCCGTGCTGAAGGCCATGAAAATCCTGGAGTCCTGCTACTATTTGGGCTTCACATAGCGTATGTATTCCACTGAATATGAGAATCGCATCTTCTTTTGACATTTAAATAACCACTGCTGCAAATCAGCAAATAATGTAGGTTGCCTGAACGCAAGTGTTAATTTAAGTCGTCAATGCTCAAAATTCAATGCAGTGAAAGATATGATTTTCTGAATAATATTTTTTATCATTATTAAACATTTTTTTATTGCAGAACCAAAATTACTATAAAAGTTTTCGTTGCTTAATAAGTAATTGTAGTAAGTAACAACATAACACATCGACATCATACACGTGTGCAGTGTGCACTGAATAGTGCACGAACCCCCAAAAGTCATAAATATTTTGTATAACGACTTTTTGCATAAAATGTAACAAATAATGATAAATAACAATAAGAAACGTTTGCAGGTGCTTTCTCAGTTTCTCACACGCCTTGCAAATACAAGCGCGAGTTGACTATAAGGAATTATTTTGCATTCAAATGATGACGTCATTAAAACTTTATTTCACATTTCGTGTACGACATTAATCGTAGCTCAAAATGGTTACATGTATATATTCTGGCAGATAAACATAGTTTGGTTGTAAATTTTAAAAACTTGCGTACTTTTTTTTGCATCATGAAATAATCTTCCACGGCGGGTTTCAACCTATCCTGATAAGTTAATGATGAGATTGATCATTGTGATCACTTTAACATTAGAGGGCTTACGCCGCGTTATTAAGTTAGAAGTTCTTCTTTGGTAGATTCTGCAGGTGTACGCTTCATCATTCTTGTAAATGACAGGGAGATTACTAACCCTAGAACGGATAATGCTCCACAAAGGAAGAACATGATCTGGTTAGCAAACAGAGTATTTAGCTTATGCATTCCAATGAGTCCACCACACGTAATGATATTCATGGGTACGCGGAACCAGTTCATAATGTTTGCTCGTAAGCCATCCGGAATGACCTCTCCTCGTACGTAGCCAATGGAAGGGAAGTATAAGCCAACAGCAGTTTCGAGGAAAAGGAAAGAAACGTAGATAAATATTTCAGAGTTGGGCCAGGTTGGTCCAGATAAAAAGCCACAGAAGAACATACAACCGGACATTATAGCGAGGCAAATAGTAAGGATTCGTTCAGACTTAAAGCCTCGTGTCAGTAAATGAGAGTACAAGGATGATCCAATCATAATAGCCACCATGAAGCTTGAAAAGGTCAAACCCAAAGGTGGTCTAGCTCCCTCCAGCACCGGTGTCCATAAGAATACGAAGATGTACATGCAGGACTCGAAAATGGATTGGATAAGCCCTAAAAATAGGATCTTACGATTATTAAGAATTGTAGTAAGACCTTCCAAGCACTGGCCTCCCCAATTCCTCTCTTGTTGACCAAGGTTTTCATCCCATGTTAGGTAAATCCAGATGGAAGCTATCACAAGGAACGGTATCGCAATCAAAAATGGGGCCACGGGTCCAAATTCAAGCCAGTCGGCTCCTGTTTCTGCTATCACTCCAGCAATGATGGCAAGTAGTCCATTGAAGAATGTAGCCTTAGAAAAGGTTATCGATATCCACTCCAGAGGATACTTCCACACAACAGTGTGTTCATGTATATACCACGACTCAAACACTGAGAAGAGAATGGATGTAGACACTCCTCCCAACACACGTCCGGCCAACAAGATATCAAAACTGGGTGATAACTTTGACAAGCAGCAAAGTGTGTATAGCAAACAGAATGCAATGCTTAGCTTTTTTCGCCCGAACCTACAAGAATCAAAATCAACATGCTTCTTTACTTTTACATCGTGCGTTCAATACTACATAATACAAGTTATTTTTTTGGGGCGAAAGTGGTCGAATCAGTTTTGGAAAAATTAAGAATGACATTTTCTGTTGAAAAAAGTGAATCAATCTAAAAATAAATACATAAACTGGAAAGGACAGTCAGATCTGGTTGTCACAATGGATTAAAACTTGAAGCCACTTACTTATCGGCCAGTGGGCCCGTGGCAGTCCCAAAAGTAACACTTGCTGCGAATCCCGCAATGTATAATATTGCGATTTCATCTTGAGCATATCCATAGTAACTGTACAATTTGTAAACGTACGGACCCTGAAGCCAGTCTGAAAACAGGGCCATAAAATAAGGTATAAAATATTTCTTCTGCAGTAGAGAAAATTCTTTGTTCGGTCCTAGCGTCAAGTTTTTCGCCTGCTGGTCCGCTGATCGGTAGAATACGTAGGCGGCAAACAAAAGCGGCACCAGCACAAGTTTCACCAATAAAGGTAGCTCCATCCCTCCGAGCAGCGAATCCATTTTCAAGCTCAAGTTACGGCGTTAAAATGACTGTAACTAAAATTCCTGTGAATAATTGAAAAAATAGTTTAGACATTGACCTGTCAACTGAAATTCAGTATTAAAATTAGCAATGCATCCACCCACACTGCAAAACACTACAACAAATATGCTCAAATCTAGCTCGTAAATTTTGCATAGCGATTCTGCCTAAAATTCATTCCTCATAACCTGGTACAACCTTTTATACAGTGATAAGCTTATCTACCTCTGACTTTGCATATGTTCTAGCTGAAAATGATAACAATAATAATGAAAGAGAGTGCATACTTTCTTTGCAACTTTCCTTTTCGTCAGATGAGTTAATCTATAATGGAGACACAACTTCTTCCAAGTCACTTCAGTCTGCTTTCTGAATTACTAAGTAGCGGTAACACATATGAAATAACTACTATGAAGCAAACTTTTCTCCACAAAAGCAGAGCGCAAGTGTTTCAGATTTTACAGCTAATTAGTTGTTACACATTACACTGCACTGGAGCGAGCTTCGAAAAGAGTAAAATGTTATGTGATATATTGTGACCGTTATCATATAAGTATCGGAGTGGAATAAATCTAGTATTACAATAAACGGCAAAGAAATTGAAGCTGTTTTGCAAATAATAATAATTAAAATATTTGAGGCCTATTGTCTCCTGGATTAAGAAAATAAAAAATTGACCATAATATTAGTACCTAATTCTCGGAATTTGGTTCTAATCTAACAGCCCCGTGAAATCTGTTGACATGCATGTAATGGCTTATTTCGGTTGCTATCTCATTTTTACAATAATTGCTCTATTCACAAGCCTTAAATCCCTCTAAAGTCTACTGATAAAAAGGACGACTCAATGAGGAATATTCATAGGTGCCACGTATGGTGATTATTTGAATAGCTCAATTCCCACTTAATCCACAATAACTTCGTCACTCCCAATCGGAAACTGAACAAGGTATTTACCGTGAAAAAATTCACACTACGAAGTGCGACGTCCGTTATCACTCATGTAATTCACCACGTCAGCCAGCACAAAATAAAGACGCTCACCACAGCAAGCCAAACTTTAACCACTCGGTTAGTAGAAGTTGTTATTGTTAAACTCTCAAATTTGTACAGAATGTAGAACCGATCTATCTGAATGACAGCTGCGAGTTTAAAATATGAATGGATACGTGTTGATGAAGCGAATCTGAGCTACTTCCTGCAAAAAAAAGAAGTGTTGGCTAAAATGTGCTGTTAGAATGAGAAAGAGCGGCTGCACTTATCACTTTGCTTCAACATGTATGCGGTGAGACTGAAGAAGTATAGTTAATAAATTCTTTCCTTTACAATGTTATTTCATCGGTATATTGTCATCTCATGAAGAGTTATAAACACACCATCAGCAATAGCATACACTTTGCCCCAATGCCCAATGACAGTAATCTGATTGTGAGATGTGCAAAAAAGTTTGAGTACGCTGACTAGTAAAACTAGTCAGAAGTTAATCGTTTTGTTCGACACTACCAATTCCAATGATTATTAGAAGTATAGGTCATTTTAAAATTAAATGCAAATCGAACTATGAACTCCTGCTTGCATGGTAAATTAGAATCGCCAAAGAATCGTCATTTTGTGTTGAATGAGTGCCACCTATTCTGATAGGCATCTGCCACATTGTCATTACCTCTCACAAATCTACCCTCCTGTACCACGCGAGCTTTAAGAATGCTATTTGAATCTGACATGAATCAATCGTTATTGTACTACTTTACAATGACAACCACTACGTACTTCATACTTAATAGCAACAATCGGTTATTTACAATATCTATTTGAACTGTAAGACATTCATTTATTGCAGCTCAAAAAATGGCTTTTAAGTTGAAAAAACTATATAAACAAAAGTTGGTGCTCACTAACACAACATCCTTTCGCTAGCGCTATTTAATTCAGCAAATATAGGCAACCAGATATTATTTACCCAAGAGGCAGGCCTTTTTTGAATGGAACACATTTTTAGAGAAGTATTTTCATTGAACAACTTAGAAGAAAAGACCTTCGTTACATTATTTCTTTAATTACATAAAAGTCAATGGGCTTGTTTGCTCAAGCTTATGTGTCTCTAAATAGCACGGCAGGCTGTAAGGACCTCATATTATATTCCACTTGAACAGCATAAGCAACTTTTGGTGGCTGTAGAACCAGGGGATGTTGTTTACATAACTTGACATTTGATCACTCCACGGACTTTCTCAGGTGTGATAAACTGGAGAACTTTCCAGACATTCCCAACTAAAAGCTTGTTTTGAAAAAGAAAAAGTACACCACCGGGTAGCAAGTGTTACCCTGCGTATAGGAGGAGGCTCTGGTGGAGAAACGAGTCTTGTCTTTCTCTGCCCCAAAACATCATGGGGTAGCTCGCTATTTTCAGTATTTTGTGACAGTATTTTTCAGTGGTAGCTAAAGTAGTCTTTAACCCTATGGGGGTCTTTTGCTACGGCTCCTATTGATTTCTCCACCCATCTATTTGCTTGACAAACACAAAACGTGTTTTTTTGAGTTTCCGCCTCTCTGAATTTCACACATTTGTCCAAAGTTTTTCTTTCAAAGGGCACTCCTCTGATTCCTATCACAAACGACAGTTGTGAACATATTCCCATAATAATTTTGAGCTGGTAAAACATACAAACTTGATTCTGCTCTTGTACTCCCCCTTCACATATGTATCTGCTTGCCTATTCTCATTTCTGCACTACTTCACACAACCCAAGCTCAGACGTGCATTATCTGCAAGCTCCTTTTTTGTGTGTTTAAGTGTGTCATGTATCAATTCCATTTGACATGTTTGTAAGTTCAAACTGACAAAATTGAGTGGGAAACAAGCTCCTTTCTCTATATTATTCATGCGAGCTCCACTACAAGTATAACCTTGTGTTAACCCATGCCAACTGGGCCTTTCTTATATACCAAAGGCTACTTTTCCATTAGCAGCACAGTGAAAGCAAGAGCACCCATGATTTGCGATTCACTCAAGCATTATGATACTGAAGAACGACTTCCTTTCATACTTATTAAACCAAACATTGATTCTCCTTGCAACCTTGTGCACAGATTGCATTCATTGCGAATATATTGAAATATATTGAACATGAGATTCGTGACAATAGGTTACCTGAGCTGAAGAGAAAATAAATTACGAAGCTGAAGGCATAACTATTGTCATATTAATTAAAACAGCTCGTCTCCTAGAGCTCTTCTGGCATGTGGAAATCGTTTGCATTATTATACACAGAAAAAACAGTTATGGTAGGTTACTACTACGCAGTCTAGTATCATAATGTCATACAGAAGACTATATAATTTTGTAAGAACAAAACCATAGGAAAATAATGTACAAAAGCTAGGGCAGTTGTACGTGAATGCCATTTCGAAAATTACTTTAAGGCAGTCTCCAAGTTTTACTTTAAAAGGTTAAGCAACCCCAATTTTCAATAATGATGATATCCTTGCACATGCGTTTTCATTTAAAAACGGCAAGAACTCTTAAGTTTTTGCTCTGATGAGAAAAGAAGGAGAAAATCCAAGGGTGGGAGTGCTGTTAAGCGGTCTTTATATTCCATCATAGCTGGCAATATGCATATACGTTGATGTATGCAGATTGCCGATTTTCATAATATTACCATTCTAGTATCCGTGTGAATGACTCACATTAAATGAGAAAGGTCCGTTGAGTTCGTGAGGGCAAAATCATTTATTATCATGGTTCCGACTATACGTGAGATAATCTAATGCTTTTGGTGTCTCTCAAAAAGCACAAAATAAATTCCATGGAAAAAGGGGAAGACACTAGAGCTGTGGTAAAAATTCCTACCGCCGTCTTTTCTCCCTCTATACACAACGTTTGGGGATAGAGTTGTTGCAGGTCCATCCCCTTTTATCCGCGCCAAAGATAGTGTATGTGTAATACTGCAGTATCCAACTGAAGTTAAAGTCAATGCACACGAGACTTTTCTTTTGGAACCACTGCATACATGACTGACTCCTGGAATCTTATGGAGGGGCTGGAGCTTTTGCTCATCTGAAGTAACTACCAAGACGTTGTGCAAGACAAGACGATGAAATTTCCTATATACATAGAGTTCCTTCACCTAAACCATTTTCCTTTTTCGGTGCAGGCCATTACCTTCCCCGTACTTCCAGCCAAGTTTCCATAAAAATAGCGAGAGAAAGTATACAAAGGATATGACATTTAAGTTCCTTCCTTCCTGCATTCTCCTATTATCAGCATTGTAACAGTTAGTTTATATACTATAAAAGTAACATTTTACCAGGTGGTGTGAATTTTTTTCAAACCCACACCCACGTTTTCTTTTAGACTGCATGAGAACGTAACTAGGATCTTTCTCTCTAGTTTCATTACCTTTTGGGAAACTTTACTCACTATAATCGTTCATTTAAAAGCCTGAGCAAGAATGCTTCATAGCACGCAACATATACTAGACTCATTTGTTTCCAAACTTCAAAACACTTACCGGCTATAAGCTACACAAAGTCACAATTTTTGTACCATCAAATTATTTCTCCATCATGGCTATTATTTTCGTCTGCATTTAAACTTTTATCCACTAAAACGCTAATAACATGACAACATCCACATCCACAATTCCCTTTGTCCCCTCGCGATTCTCCACAGCCATCATTCCCCACCGCAATGAAACTACCGATATCTAAAGGTTCTTTGTTATGTAAGCACATGAGCCACTAGCGATAAAATGCTAAACATTTTCTACATGCTAACATGTATATATACTGATATAACTCACAACAAAGTACCTAGACCATAGCCACAAGCATAAAAATCCAGCCTGAAAATTACATGTTAGTAAATCTTACAATTTCTTTCCCTTGCAATAGAAAGGAACGTGCCATTCACAGTCGTTGACAAAACTCGTCATTAAATTCGGTGACCATGAAACCAACCATTCTAGAAGTACCCATAAATGAATGAAGATTCAATAGTTTCCCAATATTCACGACATAAATGCCTTCTCTCTCTCTCCTCTCGTTGAAAAGACGGAGCCCCGGCTGGCCCATTTACGACTTCATACAACTCTACACATTTTGCTTTTGAACCCAAGTCTAAAAACTACTAACTCCCCAAAAACCGTACTTTGCCACTGCACCAGACAAGATAGGCTTTTACACATTTTGAAAATCATACTCTACGAGACAACATGACGCACAAATTCTCCTTTACAATCCCGCTACATCCAATCCTAAAAAATGTTTGGACTATTCCCTATACTGTCCAGCTAAATTATGTCGTGGAAGCAAAGAACGTGCAGTACAAAATTCATTCACTCCGATTTTTTCCCATCTCTCTTACAAGCTTCTTCAATTTCTACTCCATCCACCCTTACAAAACAAAACAGAATCATCTCCAACCGGATGAAAATTAAAAGTACTAAATCTCTAACGACCTAGGTCGCAAAAAAGGCAATCAATCCTCAACAAATTGGTTTCAATGTACCCACACATTAATTTATCTGCATTAACAACACACGCATACAACTTCAACTTAAACGTTATATTTTCACCCTTTCCTTACAAAAGCCCCAACACAATGCTATTACTTTCCATTTTAATACATCTGCTTTTTCCTTACTCTCCATCATCATCAAATCTAGAAAACAGGACTGAACAGCCCCTTGCCCTATTTTCATGACCGATTTTAAACGAGCCAGGTCAATTCAACCATACCATCCAAAAAGAATAACCTCACGCTCACACGTAATTTCTAGAACCATTAATGCATTTGACGTGTTCTCCTATGATCCTCAAACATTTTTCTTTCTAATACAAATTTACTGGGGGAACTAAATCAAGGAAACGCTCGACAAATACAAATAATCATTTTTCTGTCACAAAATATGGTGGGTTCAACAACTTTGGTGATAAATTCATTTGCAATTTATCAAAATCCTTCACATCAACTATATCGTTCAAAACGTCTTGTTAATTACTATGTTTCCAATGCTTTCATATATATTTCTTTTAACGACACAACGACAACCAAAAATGTAAATCTGATTCCCTTTGCTATAATATCCCATTTTAGTCATAATTAATGTTATGAATCAACCGCACCACAATGGAAAATTTTCCCTCTTGCTGCACGCTTGGATTTTGGCAAAAACTGAAGTGCGTTCACTAAATATGGTTAAAATATTTGTTTTGTGTATCGATGGAGAATTTTTTAGACTGGCCAAGAATTGCCTAAAATGTTGTACGGCTACAAAAAATAATAGCCAATTAGGCAAACCAAACTGTTGGGGTGGACCTATTTTTTACACTATATGATAATACCTTCGGATTTTCGTGTATAAAATATCATTCGAAAGCGGGTAGTGGTTTTTGAGCAATTAAATGGTAAAGTTGTGCAAAAACAAAATTTCAAATGATATTTATTTCTATATTTTTGCATTATTACAGAAAAGTTTACCCACACCAAGTATTACCTTGTTTTCGTTGTTGTAATCACGTGAATTACA
>JAQFXU010002131.1:0-22716 GCA_034693705.1 Spatulosminthurus flaviceps
ACATCATAAGCTTCGTTGTAACCAGCATCAGAAATCTGATAACCTTGTACCAACTCGGCAGCAGCTCCACTCAGACAGCTTGAATTTTGAATTGGTACATTTCAAGCGGTGAGTATATTTTTTTATTTCATATTAAAATGACAAAACTATGCTACCAAAATTAGATCCTTTTAACCTCCACCTATCTTCATGCTTTTCACTTCTACTCTCTTCAGTCAGCTAAAAGTTTGAACTTTGTGAACAGTTTTATTTCCCATAGAAAGCAGAACTTAATTCGTGCATTTATTTCAGAATCAAATTAAAGACGACATGGAGAAACAACACAAATGTGTTGACTGCAGCAAAACTTTCTCATCGAACCATCAATACGATCGACATGTGCGGGTACATACGGGAGAGAAGCCCTTCAAGTGTCACACGTGTGGCATGTGTTTTAGTCGTCAAGATAATTTGAAAACCCACATTATGTTGCACTCCGAAGATAACCCTTTAAAGTGCAGTTTTTGCAACAAACAGTTGTCAACCTCAGCAAGTCTCAAGTTGCACGAGTTTACTCACACCGGCTATCCCTACAAGTGTCCCGTTTGTCCGTTTAGATTTGCAATGCCCAGCCGTCTGAAGATGCATATGAGAGTGCATACAGGTGAACGGCCCTTTCAATGCAGTGAATGTGGTAAGAAATTTAAAACAAAGGGAGAATTAGTTGCTCACATGAAGATCCATACTAAAGAAAAATACTTCAGCTGTGACCTCTGCCCGAAAAGATATCGAAAGGAATACCGCCTTAAAGAGCATTTAAGCTTCCACAGCGGTGAGCTTTTGAAGTGTGAAATTTGCGATTTTCAAACGTTCTATCCAACGTCTTTACAAATACATTGTAACAGCAAGCATGGCTCTGAGAGCACATCACTCCTTCGGTGTACCATGTGTGCCAAACATTTTAAGGGGAAGATTGCTCTAGAGCATCATATCCGAGTCCATACAGGGGAGAAGCCATATAAATGTAAATTATGTGGTAAAAACTTTATCACGTCCCGTGGAATGCGAACTTGCGAATGGAAACATACAGGAGAAAATCAAAGGAACACATGCTCGATTTGTTCAAAATTTTTCGAAAGCCAGATACATTTGAAGTCTCATATGGTTGAGCATAAGGGTGAGAAGCACTTCCAATGTACACAGTGCCCCAAGAAATTCAAATATAAAGTAGGCCTGAAGGAGCACCTCGTGAGTCACACTGGAGGGAATTTCAAGTGCACCTTCTGTCCAAAAGAATTCTCTGGGCCTGGTAGGTTGGCTCGACATTTAGAATTGCACACGGGGGAAAAGCCTATCAAATGTAAACTCTGCCCACGCAGATTTAGAGTTGCAGCTGGGAAAGACCACATGTTATGTCATGAGAGGGTAGGAAAGTTCAAGTGTAGGTTTTGTACTTTCTCTTCTCCAAAAAACGGGTGGATACATTTGCATGAGCAAAATGATCACGGCTCCGGTATCGCATCCATCGCAAATAATTCCGATTCTCCATGCAACACTCACAATCAAATCTCACGAGGTTCAAAAGTGCCACCTTTTACTTGCAATGTGTGCAAATTCTCTTGTTTCAACGAAAAATACCTCTCCATTCATTACAGCCAATGTCATATTCTGCCTATTGTAATTCTAAAGAAGCTGGGAGGGAAATAATAATAATAATTTTGATGACGTATGTATTGCACTGCTGATGATTTATCTCATTCTGAGTTGACGTTAAGAAAACCATGTTTTGCTCTATGAATTGCAATATTTTATTTCCAAATTGTTGAATAAATTCACTATTAAAGACTAAAACTTGAATATGCCCAGAATTCTCGGGCTCGCAGTTTGTCAAACAGGTGCGAATATTTCTTCCAGGGAATTTTTAATCGCACTGATCAAAAGCATGTTATTAATTTCAACGGACATTTGAAATCTGTTGAAAGGCTGTGTTCCTTTTGTAAGCACCCCTTGGCCACATAATATGTATCTCTACAGACCTTTTCTGTGTACGGGGAAACGAGAGAAGTATGTGGGAGGTATAAAAGAGTTAGATTCCTTTTCTATACCCTCAGCAATTTGGGTCTAAACCTTCTGAGAAGAAAATAAAAGGGTATGGAGTGAATGACCAGATTGACCAGATAAGGACAAAATACCTAGATAGGCATGTGTTTAGTTATATATTTATACGTATGACCAATATTGTGCTTCAAGTGTCTGCTCAATAGCTCTGGAAATAACAATTCCTTAACATTGGATTTTATTCCTATGTTGAAGGCAACGAACCTTGAGCAGTTAGCCCTTTCTATCCTATTCATATAGTGGAAGTGAAGGTGATTGGGACTATAAATCTTGGCTAGGGCTGTATGCTTCAGTATATCGTCGTTCCCTTTCAATACTCTCACAAAGTGCGTGTTTCAACATGTGAATGTAAGGGTTAGATTAAGTAGGGGTTGAATTTTATTATGTTAAAAATTCAAGGGATTTTACTATTTACCAACACTTTTCTATACAATTCAATTGTTTTCTTCACCCTTTGCTCTTCATAAAGCTACAAGTCTTATTCCACAGTACAAGCTGGTCACATCCCTGAAGTGACGCTCCTTTATATCAGCTCTTATCCCTTTTACTCCGAGCCTGGAGTCAGCTCAGACTCATTCATCTATCCATATACTCACATAGAGGATTCTGTACTCATCCATTCGCCCTTGCAATACTTATATTTGTAAGGCTTGTCTACGACCTCCACGTTTTCTTGCAACTGGTAAGAATAAAAATAACTAGCAAGAGACTATTAAAATTTTATATACTAGCTTAATTTTGTCTTACAGTGTACTAAAATATTACACACGTTGGTTCATAAGTTTATTGAATGTCGGCAAGTGTATGATTTTAAATGTATTTTATTTCTTTAGAATCAAATTTCATAATGGTGGGGAAGGATCGTAAATACATTGTACATGGACTGTGGGAAAACGTTCTATAAAAATGAACATTATGATCGGCATGTGGAGACACATAAGGGAGAGAAACCCTTCAAATGTCTCACGTGTAGATAGTATGTGTTTTAGTCGTCAGGATGCTTTGAAAGCCCACATAATGTTGCATTCCGAGGATGACCCTTTAAAGTGCAGTTTTTGCAACAAACAGTTGGGAACCCATGTCCAACAGTTAGCTTCGTTTTTACCGTGTAGTTTCAACCCACGTAGTGGGCTTTCTACTAGTGTATCAATGTTTCACGGTTTGTGGATTTATAATTTCAAACCCCCCCCCCTTAACTTTACGTCACTACTCGATGCTGCATAAGCAATGATATCTCATCTCTGTATTCGGCTCCCTCTTGCAATAGGCCGTGGTTACCCATCGACCTGTATATACAATTTCCCTCGCACACGTAGGTTGTACAACCTCCACCCCGCCCCTGGGGAGCAGGGGGCTCTTTTACTTGTTACATATTAATACAGAGTATTTTGCGGACGTAACGCTTTTTTTGGATGGGTCTATCCAACGACTATGAAGTGTAAGAACGTACAGTTGGAACAAAATGAAGTGTGACTTTTACATATTTTACCTTAGCCTAATTGTAGGGCGAAACTTTTGTGGGAAAATACGGTGAATTAGAGCAAGATTTTCTGCGAAATGTCCAACAAACGTCCAAGGGAAGTAGGTAGGACTCGGTGTCTTATACATTTATTAAGCTGTGGAGTCTGAGGGTTCGAAGTACAACTAATATTTCTTACTTGACATTGCCGTAAAAAGTTGTAGGAAGAAATTCTAGTGAAATGGACAACGTTGAAACTTTGAAGAAGAGAATAATTAATAATAGATAATAAAATTATATTTTAAATGCGCACATTTCATACGATGTAATCATTTTGCATAAAAAAGCAAACATTTATGAGAGGATATTTATTGGTATGAATATTGGAGAACCTAGATTTTTTTCAATTTCCGAAATATTTCAATATTTCATCTTTACTACAAAAGTACCATACTTGGAATTGCATGCTGGATTGGAGTAATCCGTTCAAGAGAAATTTTATTTCAACAAAAGTCCTAACATTTAAATCAAATAATTTAAATAAACAAATTAGAAATTATATTTCCAATAACATCCTTTTCTTAATATTAAATACATTCCCATGAAACAATTTCCCCAAAGGTTCTAATTTATTCCTTATAATTGTTCTTATAAATTATGTTTGTGCTCATCCTGCCAATGCATAACACGCTAGATAATATAGTACAATTTGATAAAATTAGCTGTCAAACATTCCACCAATTGAAACCGTAAATTTTTTGTACCAGCCGACCAATGAGTAAGCAATTAACACGTGGATTAACTTACAATCGCTATTTATTAGCTTTGTATGCATACATATATTTAAAACCTATATATAATTTACACGCATGTGGCGAATCCTTAGAAAGCCCATATGTTTTTCTATTGTTAGTGGAATTTTTGAAAAAGTTGTCATCGATCACTAGCTGGTTTTAATTAAACCGAGTGTTATAGATTTAATGGGCATACTATTAAAGGCACTTCGACATCATCGTAGCAATTTTGAGTTGAATATGTGGGCTGATAGGTTAATACAAAATTAGTCACTGTTGAGTGCTAATGGGCAAGTGTAAATGTAACTGAAAGACTTCCGTCAAATTTGTCTCCCTATGTAGTGTGTATTTGTCCCCGCTACTATTTCATTTGGTATAAAACACTTCAGCGGATTTCAGGATGTTCTTTTTTTATGAACAGTCTAGCGTTTGCTCTTTGTTGACAACGAAAAGTAGACTTTCCCATGAAAATGCATATTTTCCCACGCTGCTTAAGGGGTTTGAAAAGAAGAATTTTTAGAAATCTAAGGGATTTACTTTTCTTGTTTTCTTCCATGTTAATTCGGTACATATAAATTGCAAATGACAGATGCAGTTGGGGGCCATATGAAGATTTTGGTTCTTTCCACGGAGATTTGCAGTCATACTTCTGGCTTTATATTCTTTCCTCTAATTACGTGCCATTTCAAGTGTTTTTTCATATGGTGTGTGTGGGCAAAACGGCGCTTGCAAAACTTACAAGCAAAAGGCTTCTCTCCAGAATGGACTTTGATGTGGTTTCTCAAGTGATATTGTCGCTCAAAAATTTTCCCACATTTCTCACATTGAATGGGTTTTCCTTTATCCTGGGTTTGAATGTGTTTCTTGAAGGTTACATTTTGATATAAATTTCTCTGTTGGTTTTCACAAAGATTGGGGGTTTCTTTTATGTGAGATACAATGTGTAGCTTCAGTTGTGCACTACCCGCAAATTTTCCCCCGCAGATTTCACAAAGGGTGGGTTTTTCTTTTGTGTGGGTTCGAATGTGTAGCTTCAGTTGACCATTACGAGCAAATTGTTTCCCGCAGAATTCACAAAGAAATGGTTTTTCTTTTGTATGAGTCCGCATGTGTAGAGTCAGTTGTCCACTCTGCGCAAATGTTCTCCCACAGATTTCACAGAGAATGGATATTTCTTTTGTGTGGGATTTATTGTGAATCTTCAACTGGCTATTGTCCACAAATGCTTTCCCACAGGTTCCACATTTAAAGGGTTTCACTCCCGAGTGAATTTTTAAATGCGTTGCGAGAGTACCTTGCGCCGTAAAATTTCTTCCACATGAGTCACAATGAAATGGCTTCCCGGGAGAGTGAATCAACAAATGTGCGACAAGACTACTTCGGCTGGCAAACGTACTTGCACAAATGTTGCAACTGTAGGGCTTTTCACCGAAGTGAGTTTTCTCATGTGGTTCTACGTCATTAAATTCTGGAAAACGCTTTCTGCAGAAACTGCACTCAAACGGCTTATCGGCTGGATGCATTTCCTAATGTTTATTAACTAAA
Organism: Spatulosminthurus flaviceps; assembly: GCA_034693705.1. Classification (NCBI taxonomy): domain Eukaryota; kingdom Metazoa; phylum Arthropoda; class Collembola; order Symphypleona; family Sminthuridae; genus Spatulosminthurus; species Spatulosminthurus flaviceps. The sequence goes on from JAQFXU010002131.1 coordinate 5,896, forward strand.
AGTGGAATTGAAAATTGTATTCGAGTATTCAAACACTGATGATCGTTGGGCTATTCATGGAGACTGTCACTTATACGCCGGAAAAAAGTATTGAGAAATAAATAGCGTGCACTTCAGCTCTCAACTACTAAGAGTGCACTGCAGAGTAAAGCCCAAGCACCAGTCACATTGAAGGCGTTACATCTGAAACCGAGGAATGGGGAGGATGGACCCTGAACTCTTTCAAAGAATAGAGTTCCCTTAGGATTGTGAGTTGGACCCAACCCAACAAACTGTAGGGTATACACCAATAAATGCAATGGTTTCTAATTTTAGACCAAGATGAACCAAAACAATATCGGTTGATAATATTGGAGTTTCAGTGCATTGTGTTGAGATTTCTTCCCATCTGTCAAAGCATTATCAGATTGTTGGAGGAAAATTGGTTTGTGTTATAACGCCAGACGGTTTTAAAATTCTAAGAATCACATCAAATCCTTCTTAAAGTCTCTATAAAGAATGAATAGTAGACATTTTCGTTGCTTGAAAAATTATTTATACCTTTTACCCAACACCATTTCCATTACAGGAAGTTGGACACGGCCAACTACTAGGAAAAGATTTATGGCTCTGTTTTCTTGCGTTTCGATGAAATTGCAAGGAAATGTGACTATAAGAGTTTCTCAAGACGTGCCTCTTCCAGCGTGTAAATGTTGACAGTGACCGGTGTAAAACTTCTAAAAGCATTTTTCTATTGATAGGGAGCATACATTTAGCGTGGAGACAAGTTATGCATTTAACATTTGAATGAACCTTTGGCAATCTAAATTTCAAGATTCCTGCATACATAATATAAGTATATGGGAAAATGGGGTTGATACCCCGATTCACACACGTAGGTCTAACAGAGTTGTCGCGTACAATGTGTAATGTTTGTTGATGAGAATATGATGAAGATGCAAAGGTAATCGTAATGGGTAGATGCGGAAGTATTAGGGAAGGGGTATGTCGTCGGCGCAGATACAAAAGGAGCTTGTAATGTAAGCTAACGTCTACATTCATGCATGTACCAACATCCATAAGGGATTTCTTCATACTGCTTTATTTGGACTTTTGCCGACGAAATATTTATGGTTAGGCGATTTTGTCTTCCGCAGTACCTGCATGAGATTGAAGGGGACATGAAAACGGGTGTAAACACAGAGGAGGAAGGACAAAGCGCCTGTGAGTGTTCATGCCTCTTTTGTTTAACCCTTCCATTTTAAATGAATGCAGCAACTACGGGTGAGGGAGAGGCCTATGTGCTGAGATTAGTGTTCTACAATGCCAGTGGCTGAACACTGGCAAGCTTTTAGGAATTTCAAAAAATGCCAGTTTTGGCACTGGCACGAGCTTAAAAAACTGGCAAGTGCTCTCGGAGGCAAGACTGCTGGAGGGCATGCCAGTACAATTTGTGGCATACGTCCACAAACCAAACTGGCAACCTGAAAAATGATCTATACGTAATGCGAGCGTGCTCGCGCTTGCCAGTGAAATTGTGGCACTCCATCCATATTTTACTCGTGAGACCACTTTTATCTTATAACTATTGTAACTTGAGGTATTGAACACCATGTGAGATATTAAATGACTTTACGGAATGTATCACTAGTATTTACCATGATGGTATGTACCACTTCCCACTGTCATTACACCTATTATTGAAATACAGTAATTTACATGATTACATTCATGGGTACACGTGACTTCTAATAGTTCAACTGAGGGAATGTTCACTCACTTCTCTGTTTTTGAGTCCTGCATTAATATCTTCAGTTTTTGACCTTACAACTAGTAGTGCAATTTGTACACGTGCCACACATGTCACTCACAGTACAAAGAGGTTGCTGTGAGTACTTCATTATCTATGAATAATTCCTTGTTGAACTCGCAGGGTTTGGAGTATTACATAAATACTTCCACTGAAGTTGTGAGTGATATAATCGCGGAAGTCATTTTCAGTTTACATAATTGTGACTCCATTGTTTTGTTTAAAGTAAACTGGTGTCTTAGTAATATTGAGTAAGTGTACGCAAACGATTTTGAGATTTGTGTAGACTTATTATGCAGGAGTCCTGGATTAACATGAACAATTTTAAAATACGAGTTGCATTTGTTAGGGATTGCTACAAGCATCATCACATCTCCGACACGTATAAAAGAGGATTTTTCAGCACGATATTTTTTAGTCGTACATGAATCGTGGACAGTGCAGTTTTGATATTTATTATTTCTATTTTATAATTACTGCTTCAGCATATCGTATTTTATTTGTAGGAGTATACACCGCCAAAAGCACAAGCTACATTTAATGCAAAAAATACAACATTGGCATTTCCATTATTGACACAAATTTTAAACTGTGACCCACATTCATCGTGTTTTATTTCACCATAACTTCTCTCCGAATCTTCTCCGTCCCTCAAGACATTGCCGTTGTGGAAATCGTTTTTAAATACACGTAAGTTCACTACGCTACAGTCACTATATATTATGCTGTCATAGTAATTGATCTCTCTAGTGATGATATATTTACCATGATCTCATTTTTTTCTATTTGATTTACCCCAGCCCAAGCATGGAGCCAGAACGTGCCTGCTCGACTATATCATTACCTGTGCAGAACAGAGGAATTTCAGCTGTGACTTTATTCCAAGGTACAAGCGTTCCCGTCACCGGTCCTTCATCTTCGGCTTCTACTTCTACCCCATCCTCTTATCAAAGTTTTGTACAAAGAGCTGCTTTAGGTGAAAACTTCCTTCGTCGGAACTTTGGATTACCTCAAACCTTATCTCGTAAGCATCGCAACTTATGATGTACTAGTAATTACTGAATCTATTGTGTTAGCGTCATTTTTGGCCTAATTTGTAGTTATGCAATATATTTACAACTCACTTTAACACTTCCACAGCATCGTACGTAGATGGATTGTATAGTAACAATTTCCCCCCTGCTCTGTTCGGCAGCGCCATACTCCATACATCTTCCGTGTCATCTTCAGCCCCCTCCACCACAGCTCTAGTATCTTCCAATATTACAACCTTTGGTCGTCCGAATGTTATTGATCATGTAGATCTCACAGTCGTAAGTGATGAGGACAGCGATGAGACAGAAGGAAGGGCAAATGTACCTGTTAAAACAGAAAAAATTGGCGTGGTGATCGGGAAAGAAGCTTTGCAATCTGTAGACAAAAGAACTTACACAGAGACATCGGAAAGTCCGTGTATGAAGGAAAAACTCTATCGTCCTAGTGGGAAGTACATGGATCACGCTTTTGAATATGACTCAACCATTTTTCCTATTGAAGAATTTCACGGTCTATGCTTCTGCTGCTTTCGAATTTCATGCGAATCGTATACTCCATTGGAGTGGCCACCTCGTCAGGACGTGGATTGGGTGGGTATATACAAAATAATACCACATTTCACATTAAGGGCTGAAAGCACTTCGATTTCCAACTCAGTTGGGTCTTTCCGTAATGACGACATCAATGGACCTAAGATACGTAAGTTGAGTATTCGTGTTTACTCTCTATAGGTATTTTATAAATTACCATAATCTCATTGCACCTACATGTACGTGTTTCATTACATAATTTTTCATAGATTTCCCTTCCCACATGGCTCATGGACGCTGTTATTGCTGTTATAGCAATGAACAGGTACATTTAACTAAACTGAGTTGGCCACCGTCAGGAGGGGTTAGTTTAACAAAACATGATGCACAGCCCTCCCCCAGAACTGAGCGACTGAAGTTGTCTAAGGTTTCCGAAGATTTTATTACTCCAAACTTGCCTCCTGCATCTGTTCAGAATGAGGGTACCACTTGTCAAAGCAGTAATCCTCCAGCTTCTACAACTTCTCACAATAATGATATGCTAGCTAATATTTTCGGTACGTTGACTTATTTCATTATTAGTATCTCTATAACTTACAGTTGTACACATTTGACACAATGGTGACATTAAACATAATTTCATTTACATTAACTTCATTTACAACTTCCACGTTTACAGGGATGAGTCCCATCAGCAATGTAAGTCGTGAGGAATGCCGTATTATATCCTCGGATGATGACCTATCACAGAATTTGTTTACCAAGCCACATACTAAGGTGGCAGCGGTTGGTGGTAACACCAAGGTTCGAGCTTTGCATGTTCCATGTACTACCCAGTTACCTTTTCAAAGTGATACACCGAGCCAAGGAGAACCTCAATTCACTTCTACACAGTTTGCAGAGCTTCGGCCTACCCCCAAATACCGAACTCATATTATATCCTCGAGTAATAGCGACGAGTCTTTGGCAGCTTTCAGGTCTTTCAGAGTTCGCGACAGTGAAGAGAATGACGGTACAAACATGGGGGGAACAACAAGGCATGGCAAACAACGGTCTGACCCTGAGGAGAACACTGAACCTTATTTACGTAAACCAGAAAGGTCAACCCGAACTGATGATAACTTCGTGGGACCTGTAACTACAACCAAAAATCGTCTACGAAGAGGAAAAAATAGCTCAGGTAAATGATACTTCATTTAAAGTTCATAGCGGGGCCTCAAGTTCATTTTTGTCCATTCAAATTACCTACACTGCCGTCTTCATTTTCCAGTACATCGCAGTTTGGATTCCTCCATTAGTAAACAAATTACTGAAGCCGTGTCATTAGCGTCTGAGGCAAATGAACAACCTCCACAACCGAAGAAGATAAGGTTGCAAGCTGAAGGAAACATGTACTTGGACCCACATACAGGAAATCCAGTGAAATTTTTATGTGACTTTTGTAAGTACTCCAGCGTTCGTCATACTAACGTACGCCGTCATGCGGATAAGCTGCATGGCAACTTGAATTCTTTTAAGATACCCAAATTAAGAAGCAATGTCTTTCAATGTTGGATTGAGGGTTGTACTTTTTCTGCTGAATGCAAATCTGACCGAAAAATGCATATGATTGAAGTGCATGCTTGGTGTACTGAGGAGTAATGCTTTACATTTTCGGCCGGCTATATGATATCAATTTGTAGACATTTTAAAACAATATGTACGACTATGCTAGCTCTTATAACTGTATTTTTTGTTATTTATCCGTATATTTTGAAGTTATGAAATTTTCCTATATTTTTATGACAATTAAGCGGGGTTCGTGTCATTTATGTAAATTAAAAATATGGACCTAAAACGTTGGAGTTGGTTAATGTACCACCCACCTCTGTGACTTCATTTTAGAAAAAAAATGTTATTGGAATTTGACAACTTAATTTTTATTCATGTTTCAACTCAAATCTCTATTCAAAACTATAACGAACTTATTATTATTTATGCTGTTCATGACGGATCGAATAAAATTACACATGGACAAAGACCCTTATCTTGAAATCACGAACTTTATTATAATTTCATGTAATTACTGCGGACGTAAGAAAAAAATTACTGAATATCATCTTAATCATCTAAATTAACTAGTTCATGGAAACTAGAGAAAAACTCAGAAACGTATTGTTCCATGGACCTTACTCATTATCATTCTAAAAACATGTCCATCGCTCAATGTAGGGATAGTCGTCTTACTCCTAGATCCTACTCAATACATACACGATTTATAGCATCACACCCAAATACAATGGGGAAAACATCATCGTAGTAGTCATCATCATCATTAAAATCAAACAACACACCATCGTTATCCTCCATAATGTCTTCATCTGAGTCATCACCTTCTTCGGCGGGTGTTTGAAAGGTTTGCTCCGTATATTCAAAATCTTGTGTACCGTCAAGCAAGAGATGGTCATTATCGGAGATGTACCTCTGAACATCAGGGTCGGTGGATAGGGAAGTGAGATCCATATTCTCAAGGAACAATGCCAGATCACATAGGCAACTAATCTTCATGCGATTGCGTATGTAAGTTTGCCAATTACCGAATTTGCTGAAACTTCTCTCCGCAGACGCTGACGATGTTACGTGTACGAATTCAACCAAAGCTGCTTTGAACATCTCAGGATATCTAGTGGAGTTAGCCCGCCAAAAATTGGCCACAAAATTTGGATCATCCTGTTCTTCGTCAGTGAAAACCTTGTTCTCCAAAGAATATCTTGAGTACTCCGTATACGCACACACACCCGCCTCCTGTCTTTGTTCGCCCAGTTTTGAAGCAAGTCTGACACTTAACTTGCGCCGATAAGTACGTGTGGTAGATGCCGGTGGGGGAGAAGGATTAGGCAATACATTTGTAGCAGGGTACACACTGTAAAACTTGTTCAAAGCTTCGTCTGACGTAGGTAAGCCAAATGGATTATTAGGAAATTCTATTAAACAAATTTATATGTGTATATATATATGTCTCAACTTCCATGGCGTTCACTATACTTGCACACACACAAGTTCGATTAAAGCATACAAAAACATGTTTTACCTTGTACGTGAGCATCAAAAAATTCGTGCTGCATAGTTGGGTTGAGTATAGTTTGAAAAATCAAATTATTTTTACATAATTCGTCTTTCATGTAATGGACCAATCTTTCTTGCAAACATGTTCGGAATTCCAAGAGAAAACTATAACCCGACACGTCTACAGATCCAATCACTAACGGAAAAAAATGAGGTATAATGTGTTAATGTTGTCGCGGTAGAGTTTAATAGGCATAAACATAAAACAATACATAATGTTAGAGTATCTCACACTGGTAAGCCTCAGTTACTAATGGGATAGCCTCACACGTTTCAAATTTATCGGCTTCAAGAATTAAAGATGCGTGTGACAGGGGTGACAGCAATTTTAACATTACGTTGAGCACAGTACTATCCACATCAGTAAAAGGAAGAGGTGGCTCTCCTCTATAGTTACTGGAATTTGAGCAAGCCATCATCAAAACAGACCGTACGGATGCGAATATACGAGGCTGTAAAAGGAAGAAAATTGATTTTTTCGTATGCCAAGCACATTCTGTAATCATGCGTTAGTAATTATTGTTTAATGCAGCAAATTACCTCCAAAAAGCGCTCGAGAGCTGATTTGTACGCACCCCACCTAGTAATGACGGGCCTAATCAAATGTCGATTTGAGCTAAGTGCCAAAAATTCTGTGTACAGAAGAGGGGAACGCCGAAGGTAATTAATTTGAGCCACCAACCGGTCAATGAACGTACGGATAGTAGTGACATTTTTTATGGAGCTCATTACAACCAAATTCAATTTGTGCGCGAGACAAAAGTGTTGAGAGTAATTTAGGCGATTCCGAGCAGGACCCAAAGCAGATGAAAAAGCTTTCTTCATGTTCGAGGCGGAATCCGTAATTACATACCGAATCTGAGGATAAAATAGTACGTACAATTACTTAACTTAGCTATTCAACTCTCAGTAATGATATAAAATGTAATGAACACGTAATTACACTGGAACACCTCATATGATAAGAAAACAAAATATACCTTGTTTGGAAGATCGAATAAAGTTAGGTGAGAAATCACTTTTTCTCTGATTCGCTCCGCAGTGTGCTTCCCAGTTAAGTGTAAAACCCCAACCGTCTTAATTTTGCGTTCCATCATCCCCGTCATGTACACAATCTTAAGAACTAGTACACATTCCAAAGCTCTTGAGCTCCAACCATCAAGAATGAGGCCGGCATCGGAAATATCGTTGCTTAACCATTTAAGGAAAGGATATACCTGTAAGGAAGTGAATATATGGTAATAAAATATATTTAATTTTCCAAATTGCTATAATTGCCCATGTTTGCATGGCCCCACACTAACCTGCTCTCTGGTGTACGCTCGTAACCGCCGTCGCACTGTCCATCCTTTCATTACTCGTAGGCCGTTGTTGAAAGACAAAAATAAATTTTCCAGGTATGAGTTATTCAAAACATTGAACGCACAGCCAGCAGAAACCAAAAACCTCATTAGTCCAAGTTCGTAGTTATGCTGCAGAATATGTTTTCTGGGTAACTTCATTTGTATAAGTTCCACATCAGATGTGCCTTGACTAATACTCAAGGTGGGTGGTGAATCATTATCAGATGTAGAAGGGCGTTTGACTACTTTACTCAAAATATGCTGACACTGTAATGAAACCAATTGAATATTATAATACTCTAATTCCATGAATTTGAATTGTACCACAATACAAATTAATGTAGCGTATGCAATGTAGGAAATTAAATAACATTATGTTGTAAAAGTTATTACCGTTTTCAGATGTGAGCATAAACTTTTCCTGACTTCACTGTCGTGGCCATTCACAATTCGCCCACATTTTTTGCACCGAACTTTAAATGGTCTTTTATTTGTGGCTCTTGGTTTCCCATCTTTTTTCACTCCCTTCATATCATGACCCAGATAAGTGTAGTACTTTGCATAACTTTTGGGAAGCTCAAATTTCGGTTTTCTAACCCAATTAACACTTTCTCTCCCACTGCCGCTGCTGTCCTCGTTGCTACTTGAATGTCCTGATGTGGGTTGTGGAGATAGATTAATTAACCCCTGATTACCGTGTGATGCGATAACGGAAACATTGGACTGTGTGTTATGGTTGGAGGTTTGTATAACCCCTTCCGAGTTGTCGTCAATAGATAATAGACCATTATCGCCATTATTAAGGAAGTATTGTGGATCCACAGTAACCAATGGTGTATAAATAGGCGGGGAATCCATTCGGCCCAATTTAGACTTACAGAATTGTTTTGCGTAATTTTGAAGGAGATTGAGCGAGGGCTTGTAATATTGTACAAAAACTACCACTAGTCACTAGGAGCTCAAATCAATTTCTGCACTGCTAGTTAACTGTCGTAAATATTGGAAACTTATTAAAATATAGTAATTATTAAGCAAAGCGAACGTCAGAACTTTATATTATAAATCCAGGACACAATTTAATTGGTACTTTTTTAAAATTTCTACTCAGTAAGATGTAAAATACACAACACCTTCCCCCATGAAGAGTTCTGGCTGTTCTGACAATTTAGAAGAACTAACCGGCACAAATTAACTATGAATGTTCTAACATGAGAGTCCAATAGTTACATGTGTGTAGAGCAAAGTCCTCGATGTTAACTTGTTCTTCTAAACTTCAAATTCCTCCCAAAAAAAGTAAAGCCGCAGAATTATGTTAAATAGCTTCACAGATATTTCTTCCCCAATACATGCTAATTTTTTTCATCCATCACCCTGTTTGAAATTACGTATTGGGGTGTACGCGTATAATGCAATAGAGCATACTGAGGACTACGTCAATACTCGAGAGTTCACACGGTTAAATATGGACTTGGGGTGTGAGTGTGAGACTCACGCGCTAGGTCTATCTTGTCCACTAAAAAAATGGCATTCCGCACGTTCGGAAAATTATGCGAGCCGTTAGGAATGCCAGTTTCAAACATGCCGTGGTATGTTGGTGGTGTGGCTGCATGAATGTTTTATTCTGGCACGCTCCGTGCCAGTGAAGTTTTTCGAGCAAAAAGGGCCCTGCCAGTGTGAGCACTGGCACTGTTCAAAACGTGCCAGTGTTCAGCCACTGGCATTGTAGAACACTAGCTGAGATTGTGCCTTCCAGGCACGGTGATTGTTAAACTTACTTTACTTATTTAATTTGGCTTCGATCTGCTGTTATTCATCTATTAATTTTTGTAATATTCCTAGTATTTGCATATAATAAACATACAAATGTTTGCCGATCTTCAGGGTTATTGGGCGATCCAAAATACGAACATCGATTACTCGTATCTTACACGCTAAAAAGCTTTCCAGGAAGACTGCTCCACACTAAAACACTGGGCCTGTAATTGAGTGGCCAGAATGGCATAATTTTATTTGAATATTAGTATTTTAGAATAGCATTAGAATATTAATATAAAAGAAAAATGCTCCTGCAAACATTACTCCTTTCACTATCAACATGTATGAGTTAAAAAGGCACGCCTTGAGGAATGGTTGGAACGCTGAAACATCTGGTCATATTTCCCCGTATATTGAATTCTATCGGAACACAAGAAAATAGAACCATAAATCTTTTCCCAGTAGTCGGGCGGTTCCGAGTCCGAATAATGGAATTGTTGAGTTCAAAGTACAACTCGTTTTCAAAGAAACGAGAATAACTACCATATAGCCCCTTTAAGGATTTCCATGTGCTTGTGTTACACTATGCAAGCTGTCTTGCAGCAGGTGCTTTGGAAGACGCTCTTACATTAGTATATCGTCGGTGAAAGTCCAAAAGGAGCTATATAAAGAAATCATTTATGCATGGTAGTACATGCGGAATCACATGTAAGCGATTTCAGCATTTAGCTCCTTTTTTACTTTCGCCGACGACATACAAATTCCCCAATTCTTCTGTTTATGCACTTTGCCCTTACTTGCCTTTACATATTCTCATCATCACACATTGCAAATTGTACGTAAAACTCCTCCAATCATTTGCAATTAGCGGTTGCATAATACAACCACTAATAAAAATGGTCCTAAGAACTTTAGGCCTATAACAGTTTGCTCTGTTTTAAGGAGAGCTGTGGAAAAGGTAATTGATGCAATGTTGAGGAAATATGTCCCATTTATATATTAGGGGTAACCCACGACGCGATGGAGATAATCTACCTTTTGTTGTCAATAGGATCCTAAATACCACCCATTCCATTTATAAATATAATGTTCAAGACTGAGTCCCTGTTGTAAACACTCCGTGGGAACAACGAACTTTCAAATCCATACAGAGGGGAAGAATGGAAGTGCGGTGGGAATTATATTTTTAGATGTGGCTATGCTTGAGTAGTCGTTCCCTTTTATTACTCACAGGCATCCTTATTAGTCACCCCCTGAGCTATGGGTTTTACATTTTTAATAGACTGCTATTGAATATAAACACCCTTTTGCAATATAACCCTTGCCTGCAAATCCATATTTGGATTTTTTTTCAAATTCAAGTTTAAAATTTTTGGTCGAAATCCAACAATCAGGAATTTAAATGGCGCTCAACATTGGATTTTCAAAGTTTCATGAGTCCCTGTAAAAAATCGGCATTTTGGAGGGAATATTTTCGGTTTTACTTTTAAACTTTCAGAGCGCATAAAAATCATTTTATTCATTATAGTTACCCTGTATAGCTTCCCAACCCTCCCATAAGCCATATTTATTTTTAATTTTGTGATTTTGAATCAAAAATGTCTATTTTATGAGTTAAAAGGATTTTCATTTTTACTTGGAACCTTCAAACTTTAGTGCTGCTTTAATTGCTCTGGTAGATTTGTCTGAAAGCATATTTACTTACTTGATGTTTTTATAAGATTTTACCAAATTAGTTCGACGGTATAGACCAGGGATATTGCAAAGGGCGTTTATATCAATTTATTAAAAATGTAAAACCCATAGCTCAGGGGGTGACATCAATATACGACAGCTTGTCAGTCTACTCTCAGAAAGCGCCAGCTTGAGAAAGGATAATATGCATAGATAGAAGAATAGAATAATCGTAGGATATGCATACTGTGGGCATATCCTGTAGGTTTTGACCTTTAAATTCTTACATACATTTCATGAGGTGAGTATAAAATATTCTAATTTACATAAAATAATAATTCAGAAAAGGATAAGCCGGCCCTCGGTGAATTTGCTTCACAACCTTAAGAGTAAAATTGCAACTCATTTGGAAGTTTTCCTCCAACATTGGATAAGCAAGTGGGAATGTTTTCATTGTTTTTTTGGGACCTGACAAAGCACCCTTTACATGAAAAAAATAATTTGGTCAATTTCCTCACCGACGGGAAAATACGTTGTCGATTCTTATAGTTTTGCAAGCTCAAAAACGAATTTAAAATATGCATTTGTCCAACATTTTAAATAAACTCTAAAAATTAATCTTCTCCCTTCAACAAATCAATTCTCACAACCACGCGCCAAGTCTTTGTCCTATGGCTCACTTAAATAGGCTTGGAATGCAGAGCACTTTGAATGTCTGTCGAAGCTTTTCTGCCCATATAAAAAACTGATGTAAAGAAAAATTTTCCAGTGTGAATGTATTTTTGTTAATTTTCACACCACGGAAGAGACATACCACGGCTACTATGACTCTCCCCTTACCCCTCTCACCTTTGGACCAGCCGCATTTATTTGTACGTCAAGGCACACGTCGTCAGTACATTGTCCGCTTCGTTTGAGATTGGCGTCCCCTCCTGTTCCTTTCCTATTTTAGACGCTCATACAGTTTCTGCACTCACCACACCACATACTGATACGTACAGTTTTCTCAGTCTTCCTCCGGCACTATCCCCACCCGGAAGGTGTGTCTACAGTGTGGTTCACAACTTGGTCTTAAATAACTAGCCATCATACTTTGGAAATTAATTAAGGTAAAACACACTTTTAATTTATGGACAAAAAAATCATGTCTCTTAACTAACAATAAGTCAAAATGTTACATTAGAAAGTAAAATTGTGTGATTTAAATATCTTGGGGTATGTACATACAATTTTACTTATGACCCACGAGGGGTTAATAACCTAATGTGGGGTTTCAATAGTTGTGTAAATAATTTCCAGCCCTTCCACTTTCAATTCATGTGGTGATGACTGGATCCATTTTGTGAGCACCCCTTGCGCTTGGCCACATGGACCCTTCCATTCTATGCATGGGGGAACAAGGGAAGTACGAAAGGAACTAAATTTTGGGGTATGGCTGGGCTAAACACTTGAGTTAGACTTGAGTAGTCGTTACCTTTCCTTTCCTCAGTCTACTCTCACGCATAGTGCCTGCTTCAAGGAAAATGGTCAAGGTCTCTGGGTTTTGAACTTTGAGGTGTTACATTCCAAGCGGTGAGTATATTTTTTTTATCTAACATTGAAATGACAAAACTATTACCAACATTTCCTCAAACTTTGAACCCCCACTTATCTTTATGTTTTTTACTTCTACTCTCTTCAGCTAAAAGTTTGAACTCTTATTTCCCATGGAAAGTGGAACGAAATAAATTCGTGCATTTAATTCAGAATCAAATTGAAGACGGAATAGGCTGGAAAATGAAGGGGAAAGAACATAAATGTATTGACTGCAGCAAAACTTTCTCATCAAACTATCTATACGATCGGCATGTGCAGATACACTCGGGAGTGAAACCCTTCAAATGCCCCATGTGTGATAAACATTTTAGGCGTCGGGATGCTTTAAAAATACACATAATGATACATACTGGGGAAAAATTTAAATGCAGTTTTTGCGGTAAGAAGTTTTCATCGTCAAATGGACTACAGTGCCATGTAGTTACTCATACCGGTTTTCCCCACAAATGCCCCATTTGTCCATCTGGGTTCCGATTCCCTGGCCAACTCAAGATACATTCAAGGGTGCACAGGGGGGAAAAGCCCTTTCAATGCAGGGAATGTGATTTGCAATTCATTTCAAAAGGAAAATTAGGCGCTCACATGAAAGTACATTCCACTGAAAAATCCTTCAGCTGTGACCTTTGTCCAAAAAAATATCGGGACAAAGGCGGCCTTAAAGATCACTTAAGGATCCACACCGGTGAGGTTTTGAAGTGCGAAACTTGCGATTTTCAAACTTTCCACAGATGCAACTTATTTAGACATTTAAAACAAGTCCATGACTCTGAGACCTCACCACCATTACGATGCAAATTGTGCGCCCAAACCTTTAACGGGAAGGCTGCACTAGAACATCATATCCGCGTCCATACTGGAGAGAAGCCATATAAATGCCGATTATGTGGTAAACGCTTCATCTCATCCGATGGAATGAAAACGTGCATTCGGAAACATACCGGAGAAAAACCTTTGGAAAGTCAACATAACCCACACAAATGCAACATTTGTTCGAAATATTTCAAATGCCAGTCAGATTTGAAGATTCATATGGTTGTACATACGGGTGAAAAGGATTTTCATTGCACCCAGTGTCCGAAGAAATTCGGACGCAAAAAAAACCTGGCGCAACATCTCGTGTGTCACAATGGAGGGAAATTCAAGTGCACCCTCTGTCCAAGGGAATTCGTCTGGCCGAATAGGCTGGCTGAACATTTGCGCTTGCACACAGGAGAAAAGCCTTTCAAGTGTAAGCTCTGTCCTTACAGAAGCAGACGGAGAGTTAGACCACACATGATTAGACATGAAAAGGAGGGAAAGTTCAAGTGTCGGTTTTGTACTTACTCGGCATCAAATAATTGGCTAGTACTTCAGCATGAGCAAAATGATCATGGCTTGGATATTCTCTCCATAGTTAGTAATTCCAATCCCGCATTGAAGGCTCAAACTTCCCGAGGTTTCCAAGAACGACCTTTGTCTTGCAATGAGTGCAAGTTTTTTTGCTTGAACGAAAAATATCTGAGTATCCATTATAATCAATGTCATAGTTTGCCTCTTGTTATTGTTAAGAAACTAGTAGTAAAATAATAATTTTATGGCGGAATTGTTTTGTGGCAATCGAAAACATTTGTTGATTCTATTTCTGTTTACGCCTCCTAAACGATGTTTGCTGCTATATACTAATAATTAATAAATACGGCACTATTTCCCTATCTAATCTGATCAAGGAATATTTTATTCTTTGAAACTTTTATTCACTGCTTGATATATTTGATTGGCAAGATTCTTGCAATTATATATAAAAAGGTCATTGTTTTTTTCAAGTTTTATTGTGTAAATATTTTTCAGATTCTGTGGGTTTTGATTTTTAAATTGTCATACACTTTTCAAGCGGTAATTTGCAGATTAGTTTATTTATCGGCTCTTTCCAAATTTGTCGAGTATTTGTTTTACGTATGTAAATAAATCAAGTTTGTCTTCATAATCTCTTGAAACTTTTTAAATGGAGACATTTTTTAATCTCAAGACTGACGCAATGAATATAATTTGGGAATGATTTTTTTCAAGAGAACCAAATTATTGGAGACATTTTCAAAATGGTGGGGGAAAATCTTGAATGCAGTGGTTGCAGCAAGTCGTTTTCAACAAAGGAATTGTACGACCGGCATGTGCGGATACACACTGAAGACAAACCCTGGAAATGTCCCATTTGTCCATCCGAGTTCAGATTCCCCAGCCAGCTCGAAAAACATTCACGGACCCATACAGTGGACAGGCCCTTTGAATGTAGTAAATGTGATATGAAATTCAAATTAAAAGAAAACTTGGTGTCACACATGAAGGGCCATACTATGGAAAAATCCTTCGGCTGCGAACTATGCCCCAAGAAATTCGGACGCAAATCGCACCTCAAAAGGCATTTAAGGATCCACACTGGGGAATCTTTCAAGTGCGAAATTTGTGATTTTCAAACTTTCTACAACAGAAGCGATTTACGTAGACATGTGAAAAACGTTCATGACTCTCAGGGCTCCTCACTCATTCCATGTTCCATGTGTGTGAAAACATTTAAGAGCAAGTGGGGTCTACAAGTGCATATACAAGTCCATACAGGGGAGAAGCCATATAAATGTAAACTTTGTGGCAAAAGCTACAGC
Organism: Spatulosminthurus flaviceps; assembly: GCA_034693705.1. Classification (NCBI taxonomy): domain Eukaryota; kingdom Metazoa; phylum Arthropoda; class Collembola; order Symphypleona; family Sminthuridae; genus Spatulosminthurus; species Spatulosminthurus flaviceps. The sequence goes on from JAQFXU010002131.1 coordinate 21,359, forward strand.
TATTCCAAAGCTATGAAAACTTGCTTTCTGAAACACACAGGAGAGAAACCTGGCGAAAATCAAAGGATGAGAGACAAGAAATGCAAGATTTGTTCCAAGTCTTCGGCATGTCAGAAACATTTGAACACTCCGATGGTCAGTCACATGGATGAGAAGACCTTTCATTGCACCCAGTGCCCCAAGGCATTCAAACGTAAAGAAAACCTTGATGAGCACCTCGTGGGTCACAATGGAGGGAAACACAAGTGCAGCTTCCAAAGAGTGTCCAAAAGAATTCCACACGCCGAATAGGCTGGCTGATCATTTGCGCTTGCACACGGGGGAAAAGCCTTTTAAATGTAAACTTTGTCCCTACAGAAGTAGAAAAGCAATTGGGAAAAGCCACATGTTATGTCATGAAAGGGAGGAAAAGTTCAAGTGTCGGTTTTGTACTTTCTCCTCCCGAATAGTTGGCCGAGTATGTCAACACGAGCAAAATGATCATGGCTCCGCCGTCGTCTCCATCGAAATTTTTTTGATTCAGCAACAATGAAGGCTCAGGTCCCTGGTGCTTTCCAAGTACCACGTTTGACTTGCAACGAGTGCAGGTTTTCTTGCTTCGACGAAAAATATCTCTCCATTCATTATAGCCAGTGTCATAATTTGCCTCTTTCATCAAAACAATTGAAATAATCAATACGTGCAATGTAAAAGAAATGTAAAATCTTATGTTGTGGTCAAGAGCCGTAGGCTCAGCACCCTTAAATAAATAAAATAAAAAATACGTTTTTGGAGCAAGCAGTGACGTTTGTTCAGCTTTGGCTGTAAAATATTAATACTGTAATAATAATCAACAAAAATATTGTATATTATGAAAATATTAAATATTTTTTATTAATAATCAATGATTCCATAAAATTTAATAATTAAATTTATTAATAAATAATATAATAAATAATAAAAAAAAATATAAATTAAAATAAGTAAATTTTACAATTTTTGCTTAAAGGAGTTTTAATGTATCTTTTTGCCAATTAATCGAAAGAGTTTCCCATTATGGTCGAGCTATATTACGGATTGTCGGTGCGAGTTTATTATGTAGATAAATACTCGCTAAATTAGAGTACTAAAAAATGAAATATTTACTTGTCAGAATTACTGGGATTGCAAATTTTTGTCAAATATTTTGAAACAATTACGTGGACGATTCCCCAGTAATGGAAACTATAGGGGCTTAGAATTTAGAAAGATATGTCAGATCAAGGGAACTTAAATTCTGTGTGTAAATCATAACTGAAAATAAGAATCTCCATGATTTCGTCAGTTTAAATTTTGTCAGCATGTTTTTAGTCAGTATTAATTTGGTCACTCATAATTTG